>CATIWK010038475.1:0-23079 GCA_949634005.1 Mallotus japonicus | reverse complement strand
GGAGCCATGGATAATTGAGTTTCATCCAAAATACTTCCTCCTGCACTAAATGCTTGTTCAACGGCTACCGTTGAAACCGGACTTAAAAAAATTTGTTTAGTAATTAGCGCAAGGGTTGGAAATGTATTTTGGTGTCGACTCTACCATTCAAGTACCGAAAAATCTTTTTTCGGATTTGCTATCACCTAACTCAAAAACAACTGTTAAATAAATGTCAAGTTCAGGAGATGAACCGGATGATCCGTGAGGTTTTTTTTTTTCTTTGCAACAAGACCCGATCACCAGTACTAATTTTTTCTTGTTCATCTCCCACTTGACTAGTAGGAAAAGAAGAAGAAGAAGAACCAATATTTACATTATCTTTATATTCATTAAATAATTCTACTAATATTTTTCTAACGTTATCATTATCTTCCATAAGGCCTAAACATCCATAATATATACTTAAATAATCATATAAACCATATATTTTAATTATAGGATCAAAAACACATGCAACAAGATTAAATAATGGAATGAATTTAAAATAATTTTATTTTCATTGTACAATATCATTTTCATGTTCTCGCAAGGCACCAACAAAATTGGAACATTCAATTAATAATAAATGTGATGTAGGATAATAAACACCACTTAAAACATAAGTTGCATCATTAAACACTTTTAAAATATCTAAAAGTTTTGTGCAAACCTCCCAATTTTGTGGATATAAATGAAGTTGATGCACATTATTAGAAGTAAATGTGCACAATAAATTTGTATATGCAAATGACATGTTTAATAATTCATAGGTTGTATTCCAATGAGTCGGAGCATCTCTTGGGAATTTTTTTGGTCTTTTACCATTTTCTTTCCAAATTTTTTCCTAAGATTTCATTACTTGTGGATTTGTCCATAAAAATTGGTGATATGAACACATTCAATGATCTTGTACACATAAATTTAAAACATGACATGCATATCTAATATGAAAAAATTTTCTTCCAATATTTGGTTCACAAATAGATTGGAGATCACTAATTGATGCGGTATTTGTCGTCGCATTATCAAATGAAATTGAAAAAATGTTATAATTAAAATATATTCTCTAAAATATTTTTAATCATTCTAAAACTATTATTGACAGTATGCCGGTCATCAAAAACTCTAAATGCAATAATTTTTTTTTGTAATAACCATTAATTTTCAATCCAATGATAAGTTATTCCCATATATGAGTGATTTTGTAGTGATATTAAACAAAATCCTAAGTATTTTCATGGTTAACACTTCAACCGATTCCTTTTTATACTTAGTTCCTCACTTCCTTTTTCTTAAATCAAGAAATAAAAAGTAGAATCCTAAACTAGAACACAACCCACTCTCAAGGAGTAATTTAGAAAGTAAGAGAATTTACAAAAGAGAATTAATGCATAAAGCTTCTAAGAAGTTAATTTTTTCAACCAATAAGGTGTGTAACTCTTAAATGAACCTCTAGCACTAGTTTTTAATAGTTGGAGATCAAATTCTAGCTGTTGGTGTGCATTAAATTCATCCTAATGTTTTCATGCCTTCATTTAATGTAAAAATAACTTTTTGCAAGAAACGAGCTTCTCAAGGTCGTGAGGGCATGCTCACGATCGTGAGTAATGAAAAATATAGTCGTTGGATTCAAAAGTAATCGTTGTAACTTTAGATGAAGGGGTGTCACGATCATGACCGGTGCTCGTGAGCTACTCAAGGAGCTTATAAGCTCACGGTCTGGAGTGATGGTCACGGCCTGGATGCCTTGATCATGATCACATCCCAATTGTGAGGGTCATCCGTGAGTGGTCCACTCGGTCATCACGATCTGAATGTTGGTCATAATATGCTCACTATCGTGAAGGCAGACCGTGAGCAGTGCAAACTCCTTCACTTTGCAAAGTCTTTTGCTCGTGAGCTTGGTTTCCAATCGTGATGGATGCTCATGAGGCATACTAAGTGACTTAAAATGGCTTGAACTTAATGTAGAATAGCTTTTATTTGGCCCTTGATGATTGTTTATGTTTCAAAGGACTTAGGAGTGCATTAATTACCCTTTCAAGTGCCTTAAACATTATCAAAGTTAAAGTTAGATCTACAAACACTCAACAACCTTAATTAGTTCAATCAAATTGCTTGTTAAAGCTAAAACACAGAGATTGATCATGCTAGTGGTCAACATTTAGCAGGGTCCCATCCTCAAAATATACCGCAATAATCATTTAACATGTAATAAATATTCTCATAATGAAGAATGAGAAAAACACATTCATGTTCATGCAAATTTTCTCATATTTGAAACCATTTTTTGAAGAAGCTAATAAATTGATATACGACATTCATCTCAAATTTTCTCTAGCTAGGCATAAGTGATCAAACATGTGGATTCAAATAACAGTTTAATAATTGAATTTCATACTTCACCTTGGCTAGATTCTAGGTCTTTATAACTAGATCTTCGATATCCATAGCTTCTCCTTGATTGCTAGTCTCTCCACCCATCTCTAGTGGATATTGGTCTACCAGCGCTTTTCCTTCATTGTTTCTGTTGGTTTACCTAGTCTCCTAGGTTCTTTTAAGCTTTAGGATTCCTCTGTTTGGAGTCTCCTTTGTCTGAAATATGTATTTCCTCTAAGCGAATATGGCGACAGACCCTCATCATTAACTTAATGAAGTTTCCAGTTGGGACCATATTGATATCATTATAAAGGAGCTTGGAGGTGGTCCAAGATATGAAAACCTTAATGGTGACTGTGTGATCTAGGTCTTCGATCTACATGGCATCCTAGTTGAAATGTTCTACACAGCCTCGAAGGAGCTCATTCTCTCTCTGGTACAATTTATGCAGATCTAATGAGACCTTCTTAATTAGAATTCTACTGATGAAACGTGTGATAAAAAGCCTAGTCATTTCTACAAATGAGCTGATTGAGTTTGGCATTAACCCTTGGTACTATTCTTAGGCGACCCCGTTGAGAATGGTAGGGAAAACCTTGGATAAGATCGAGTCTTGAGTAGCCTGCAAGTGGATCATAGTACAAAAGTTTTGGACATGGATGAATGGGTTGGTTGTCCCATTAAATGACTCGAGAGGAGGCATTTTGAATTTAGGAGGAAAAGGCTAGTTGACTAGGTGATTGACAAAAGGATAAGCATTTTGCAAATCAAAGTCAGTCTCACTTGTTCTTTGAGTCAAATTCAGCATGATTTCTTTAACCTTGTTATCTAGGTTTTCCATTTTGATGTATTTGCTTGCTTCGATGTGCCTTATGGAGGAGTTGACCTCTTCTTCTTTGCTTTTGTTCTTTAGTCTTCTTTTGCTTAGGGTTGGTCTTCCTTCTTCTGTATCAAGTTGGCTCCTTTTGCTTTTATGTTTAGTTGTTAGGGTAGTTGGGTCACTAAAAGTTCTATTTGGTCTTCCTCTATTGGATTTTCCCTCACCTTCTTCATCTAAGAGTCTTCCTTAGTGTGCATTTCCTTTTTTACTTTTCCACTAGTCTTCATAGATGTCTTCCACCATAGAGTTGAGCTTTTGCAATGCTGAAAGAATGATGGTAGGGTTGAAGACTTTTTGTTGCATAGGTTGATACTGGTTTTATGTGGTTATTTTTTTAGAAGATTAGCGAGGTTTGATAGGGTTGCTTGTTTGGTGTTTCGCATAGTTAAGGTATTGAATACAGGTGTCATGGTGTTTGGATTTTTACATTCTTCATTCTTTACACCTCTTGCCATTCCACGCATACCGCAGCACTAAGGAAAGGTTGCTAGGAGACTATCGAGTGAGTTTGGTCCCATAAGGCAAGACAGGAAGCATTATGTGGTCGCCGACGGATCCACTTTGATATTCAAGTCAATAAGAGTTCGAATTTGTAGAGAATGAAGTTATAGAGGATGTGGAGGTTCTATTCTTTGTTTGATACCTTTTTATATGAGGAGTTTTACTTGTTCTCCAAGTTTGACTAGGTGACCATTCCTCAAAGTAGATGCCTGATAGGTCAGTACAATAACTTTATAGGTGGCATCACCTTATCCTCAACTGCCTGGTCATTTATTATAGGTGATGTCATCCTCGAGTGCCATTCTTTTCTTTCTCGGCTATTCTATGGCCAAGTCGTGTCGATCTACCGAGTCCACTGATCTTATGATTGGTTTGCCAATCTTAGTCCTATTATCACCAATATATTAAGCTAATAGATTTAGCATTTGAGGATTATCATTGGCTCAATGAAATGCCCAACAATGGTGTTCGATTCAAATCGTTTAGATCAGGTAAGGCTCAATGCCATGCATAGGTTAGGTACAATTTATATGGTGTAACAATGCATAATATTATTATATGTTTTTTTATAAGGATTATACATTTTTTATATAACATGAAAATGTAAGGGATTTAAATTGAAAAATAATATTACTAATGAGAGTTTCATATGTAATCTATATAACAACCTTCATTTGCAATTGTAATTTTATGTCTTTGATTCTCATGGATTAAAATTTAGGTACATGATAAATCATATTTGGAGTAATTACCTAAGTAAAAACATCTTAAGGTAGAGGACTCACAATGTAAAAGTGAAATCTTTCATTTTAATTGCTAGTCACCATCTTTCAAAGTGTTATATCGAAACCCCCATTTTCTTTTATCAATTGTAAGAGCAAACCATGTCTAAAATCACCTCCGTACTTAATTAGAAATGTCCACTCCTCACTGGAGCTTGCATGGACATAACAGAAGCCAAAAACAAATGTTCATGATGAAACAATAATCAATGTCGCTCTGAGTTCTACACAACTATGTGTAGCCTTAGGCCCAGCTAAGGGTCAATTTTGGCCCGAGACTAAAACCAATCAAACTGGAAACTAGACTGAACTGGCCCTAGTGCATTGATGAAATTGGTTCAAGTCCAGTTCCTCCCTATCCGGAACCATGAACCACCAGTTCCGATCCCGAATCGCCAAATATACTTTTTTTTAACTTTACCGTTTGAGGAGAGAGGGGGAGGGGGAGGGGAGGGGCTGTGCATTTCTTATAAAATTACAATTATATATAGGGGAAAGTACAAAAACTACCTTGTAGTTTCAAGGTTTTTCAATTTTAAGTATGTATTTCATTTTTTGGCAATTTGGGTCCTGTGTTTATTGTAGTTTGACAATTTCCAGTATATAAGGCTAACGTCGTTAAATGAGTCTGCAACATTGTATGACCTAACTAAAAACAATTAAGGGGAAAGTAAAGAAAGCCACCCTGTGGTTTCAAGGTTTTGCAATTTTAAGTATGTGTTTCACTTTTTTGACAATTTGGTAATGTGTTTGTCGCCGTTTGACGATTTTCAGTATATGAGGCTAACACCGTCAGACTCATTTAACAGCATTAGCCTTATATATATACTAAAAATTATCAAACGGCGACAAACACATGACCCAAATTGTCAAAAAATGAAATTATTGTGGCCAAAATTATAAATTTAAAAGTGGAGGTGACTATTGATGAACAAGCATCCAACACAAATGGTGTTAAACAAAGACAAACACAAATACAAATTTTCCGGTCCGTAACATCCTCTTCTTCTTCTCATTTTTTTAAATATAGTGATGAATAAAATAAATTAGAATTAGCTAGAATGATTAGTATGGAACATTTAACTTTTAGTTTTGGTGAAAAAGTTGGTTTTGTTAATTATTATCAAAAAGCATTAAATCCATAAACTAAATGTGTGCCTACAAATACACTAAAATGTGCATTATTTAATTTATATTAACAAGAAAAAAAATTACAAAAATTATTTGTGAATTTTAATTGATGTGTATACATTTGTAGTGATATTTGGAGTGATCATTGGCAAAATCAAAGTAAGCCTTTGAAAACTCTTGTGTAAGTTTTGAGTTAAGCCTAAAACTCATTGTGTAATAATCAATCTAAGTGAATATATTGAAGTGGGTTAAAAAATTCTAACTTGGAAGAGTTTGGTAGAGATGTAGGCTTGTTTGATAAACCAAACTCCTTAAACAATTATGTCAAATTCTCTTCATCCTTCTTCTTAATTCTTGTTAATTTTCCTTCAACATTTTAATAGCCTTATTCATCCCTCCTGTATGGCACTTACACTAAAGATATAGGAGACTAAACTGCTAAATAGAAAAATAACTAGGCAAGCAAGTAGAATGACTAAGGAGCAATTTTAGTGAAATCTATGTCTCTAATGACCCATAAATACTTTATTTATGACTGATAAGGAAATGTGAGTATTGAAGCCATAAAGATGGCATAGACAACATCGGGTATTCAAATAATTTTTTAGAAAAAAAGGTTAAAACTAGTGCCGCAAATGGTGAAAACAGTTGGTCTCTGAATATGAGTGATGATGTTACAAGAATAGCAAAGACAACACTCATTGTCAAAATGACTGAGAAACTGAGGCTAAAGCCACATGTGGCATAAATAACTTGTCTCTAAAGAATATATGTGTAAAACCACGAGAATTACAATGATGACACTTGGTCCATACATAATCATGAACTAAGGTACACACCACATAAGGAAAAGACGACCAATCTCCAATATATATGTGCTGGACTACAAGGATGGCAAGGGTAATGCTCGATCCCCTAATAGTAGAATAATTGAAAGTAAAACCACATGATGGCAAAGACAATTGTTTGCCATAGATACGTAGATCACAAAAATGACCAATTGGATATAAGAAAAAAGAGTAAATGAGTTGGAAGACGCTAAAAACCCACTTTGTCAACAATATAAATGATAAAAATTTCTATGTGCAAACAGTCGCATGGCAACGAAGATCCACTTGGTCTCTAATATAAATGAATGATAAAAATTTTCAAATGCATGAGTCACATGGCGACAGCGACCCACTTAGTCTCCAATATAAATGAATGATAAAAATTTCGAAGTGTATGAATCGCATGGGGACGAAGACCCATTTGGTCTCCAATATAAGTGAAAATGATAAAAAATTTTAAGTGCATGAGTCAAATGGCAACAAAGACCCACTTTGTCTCCAATATAAATGAATAATAAAAAATTTCCAAGTGAATGAGTTGTATATCGATGAAGACCCACTTGGTCCTTGTAGACGATGGGGTTTAGCGCGCGTCTAAGATTTTGGCAACCATGACACTGTTTGAGTTTAGGACTCTAGGGAACACACTAACCGCTACCACATATATAGGGTGTGGAGATGAGGAGTCGCCAGCCAGGGTTAAAAATTGGGACAACTTTTGAAAGTGGTGGTAACTCGATTCCCTAAAAGAGAGTTAGCACCTTTCAAATGCATGAGTCACATGGCGACAGAAACCTACTTAGTCTCCAATATAAATTAATGATAAAAATTTCCAAGTGCATGAATCGCATGGGGACGAAGACCCATTTGGTCTCCAATATAAGTGAAAATGATAAAAAAATTTAAGTACATGAGTCCAATGGCGACAAAGACCCATTTGGTCTCCAATATAAATAAATGATAAAAAATTTCCAAATGAATGAGTTGTATAGCGAAGAAGACCCACTTGGTCTCTGTAGATGATGGGGTTTATCTAAGATTTTGGTAACCACGACACTGTTTGAGTTTAGGACTCTAGGAAACACACTAATCGCTACCACATATATAGGCTGTGGAGATGATGAGTCGCCACCCAGGGTTAAAAAATGGGACAACTTTTGAAAGTTGTGGTAACTCAATTCCCTAAAAGAGAGTTAGCACCACACTAAGAGGATTCTGGGCACCTAACTTCTTTTAGTCTCGTGTTCTTTTAGAATTACCTTATTAATTTCTAAATTATTCTTTATTTACATGTAATTTCATATTAAACTCTTATTTTAAAAATAACTCCAAAGCAACTTAGTCACATGAAAAGCATACAAACAATACATTCATTTAAGCTCATAATCCCTAAATGAATAAAATTTACATTGATTTTAATTAAATGGGTTAAGTCTACATGTTTTATTTTACAAGTGAGCCTAAAGACTAATTGACCTAATTGCTATCCAATTTAATTTTAATGTAAATGAACCTAAGTCTATTTATTTTAATCCTAAAAATGGACCTAAATCTATAAATTATAAAAGCTTTAATTAGTCTCTCGAAAAAAAATAAAAGCTTTAAGTAGTGGGCCTAATTCTACATTTTTAGTTCTAAAATAAGCTTAATTCTCCAAATTATGGAAATAGGCTTGAATTAATGGGTTAAATCTAAATTGATTTTAATCATCCTAAAAGCGGGCCTATATCTAATTTAACTAAGTGGGCATAAATTATAATTTAACCTAAAATCTAATCAAATTATGGGCTTATTATTGATTTTAATTAAATCTAAACTTAATTATTAACCGATTAATTAATGGGCTAATTAAGAGATGGGCCTAAAAGTTAAATTAATTCTAAACTTATTAGCTAAATCTATGGGCCTATTATTATGAGTTTAAAACAAATAAACCACAATTGAAACAAACAGGCTTAAAAACAATAGATTAAAGCCGAAACCATACAAATAATAAGAAAAACTAAATTTACATTGTTCCTAATCTAATTTATTTCATGGAACACTAATTTATCTATTGCCACTATTGATTTTAATAAGGATTACCAATTAAACATAATTTACGAATCCAATTTTAATAAGAACGCAGAAAAAATAAAACATTTCACTATTTTTCACTATTGGGGCTATTACAACACCTACTGGAAAATTAAAATAAAATAATAAAACCCAAAATTAAAAATACAAAATAAAATAGCCATTAGACAAAATACAGAAATAAAATAAAAGAAATGGAAATCCTAAAAAAACTACGTGAAACTACAAGATTTAATCCATGGCTTTCATGGATTTTTATGGATTTGCTTTCTTAGTTTAACCACGTTCACTTCCAAATTTCAGGTCACTCCCACCATAGCCATAAAAAACATAAACACAAAGAAAACAAAAAAATAAATTAGAAATAATTCAATGAATGAGCAAAAAACAAAAAAAAGGTAAAAAGAAAAAAGGAAAGAATGAAAGAAGAATATGATGATAGTGTGGATACAGTATTGATTACTTCTCAGAATGGAATGATTCACCGTATTTTGGAATGGAGTATGCGGATTTGATTACTTGTGATCTCAAGCTTGATTGTCTTTCAAAAGGATTTTTTAAGAAACAGAAGAAGAAGAATGTAGAAAAAAAAAGAATTTTTTTACGTGAAATATCTTTGCCAAGCCTTTTTTTTCTCCCCAAAACTTCCTCCCTGTAAAAGAAAGCACTATGCTTTTATAAACAAAAAGGTTTACCTCCTGTGATTTGATAATCACAAGAGATAAAAAAAATATATTTTTTTTATCTGATAACACCTGATAATACGTGATTATCAGGATGATTATCACATAAAAAATCATTTTATTTTTATTTTTTATTTTTATTATTTTTTATTATTTTTCCACCAATCAAAAATAAGAAAAATATTTTTTAAAAAATTAAAAATTGAAGAACGGCGCCGATTAGATTTGTGCAATTCTGATTGGAATTGTGTATTTCTAGTCAGAAATACATAATTCCGATCGAAAATATGTAATTTCGATCTAAATTACATAATTTTGATCGGACTTACATAATTTTGATCGGTAACTTTATTTTTTACCCTTTTTATTTTCTCTTAATTGAAAATTGACTCACAAAAGAAAACAAAAATTTTGCAAATAAGTGCCTAAAAGAGTTACAATTAAGTCCTGAGATTCAAAAATTAAAATCCAAAGACATATTTTTAGCAAAATTATCATCATCGAATCCTCTATCACATCCACACTCAAGTCATCCCGAAATTGGGTGCTTACAGTTGCTCCCTTTGTTGCTATTTGCTTGAAAAATTGTGGCAAAGCTAATAAGCACACAATTTCAAGTTAAAGTGTAAGGGTACTTACCTCTTTATAGATTGTAAATTCTGGATCGGTGACTGATGCTAAGCAGAGTGTGCTATATCTGTTCGATAGTGTCTAGCGAATTGTGCTACAGTTCTTGTGGAACATCTAGCGAATGAATGCTATAGCTACTATGTAGCATTTAGCAAGTTGTGCTATAGTTCCTGTGGAACATCTAGCAAATGAAAATGCTATAATTACTGTGTAGTGTCTAGTAAATTATGCTTGAATGTGCTATAGGTTATATAGAGCGTCTAGCATATAAAAATGCTATAAATATTGTGTAGTGTATAGCGAATTATGTTTGAATGTGTTATAGTTACTGTGTAGCATCTAACAATGATGAATTTGACTTTGTTATAGCTACTATGTAGCGTTTAACAAAAGTGATTTTGACAGTATTGTAATTTTCAAGCAGTGCATGCAAATGCAGAAATTGAATTTTCTTGAATTTTGTGTTTTTATGTTGACTTACTATGAATTTGTGAAAATTATATCTGTGATGATGTTTTTAGAAATTAATTAGGAATCAATTCCTAATTAAGTAACAATTTAGGACTAAATTGAAAGAAAACTTGTGAACTTATTTACAATAAAATTTAGGAGGGCTAAAGTGGATATTTGCCACTTTATTTATATTACCTTCATCTTCCTTTTCCCGATCATTCTCTTCTTCTCTTCTTTTCCTTTTCTTTTTCTTTCTTTCTTTTTCTTTTCTTTCACTTTCTTTTGATTTTTTTCTTTTCTCAATTACTTGTTCATTTGACGTCCAATTTTCAATCTATCTGATTCTATTGCTCACCCATCACGTGGTCTACATGCCAGTACCTATGCTTTATCGAATCCACCTGTTAGGGCCCCACATTTTCCACATAACAACTTGGGATTCTGTGGTGGCGAAGCGGTCCTTCCTTTAAACCTTCTGGACTTACACCGGTGTTCTAATGTTCGTCATAAGGTACGCTTCATTCCCTCTACTTTTATTCTGGAAAATCTTAATTTTATTTTGTTTGATTAGTGCTCAAAACTAGACTGAATAATGCAAAATTGAATTGACATGCATGTTAATAAAATTGAAGAAACATAATTTTATTCACAAATTAGCTAGTAAAACTGATTATTTTGAAAAAAAATAAAAAATGCCAAAATTGCATAATTTGTATGTCCTATCTGGAAATCTGATTTCTGGACAGAAATATAGATTTCCGATCAAAAATCCATTTTTTTATCGGAAAAATGGATTTCCAATCAGAAATCTAGATTTTCGACCGAAAATCTAGATCTTCGATCCGAATTTCCAATTCAAATTATTATTATTTATTTTTATTTTTATTCTTTAATCTAAAAAATGATGAAAATGTAAATAAAATGAGAATAACAATGCAAAATAAATGAAAATGAAAAAGAAAATCATTCAAGAAAAAGGAATATAATTTTTTCCTTTTTCTAAATTTTATTCAAAAACCATTGAAATTCTCGGGTTGTTTCAATTTGGCCTGAGAGCTCTTCCATGGCATGTTTGAGGATGTGGCGAGGTATATCTCGACATCCGACTTCAGACGTTTCATTGCTGCTCTTCTGACTACCCAAGGAAGGTCTAACCACCAGTCTCTTTTTCCTTTAACAGAGAGATGGATAGATACCACCCACACTTTCCACAACCATGCTGACCATTTCTCCTATGAGCTTCTCTGCCATCACTGAGATCGCTTTCGGAGGTACTCCAGTTCCCTTCGATATCAGCTACTGCTTCATTCCTGAGTTTGCTCGGAGTAGATATATTTGTGATTTGATTGGATTCATCCTCACATAGAAGAATCGAAAGAACGTCTTGTTATCTTCTCTTATTCGCAGATTTAGTCGATTGCCTACTACTACTACTCCTCATTCATATCATCCAAAAGGTGAGGTGTTTTCATTTGATCCTGTTGGGCACCACTTTATTTTGTGAGACTGGCCATGAGGTCAGCATCGCACTTCTCGGTTCTCTTCGTGATCTAGATCGAGTTGCTACTTTTGACTGGGGTGTTGCAGCTCTTGCTTAGCTTTATTACCAGCTTGATATTATCTATAGAGGTGTTGTCACCATGTGCAGCTTTTGGCATATCATGTACGTATGTTCTCTCATTTCCTTTGGTTCTTCCTTATTTGTGATCCTTTTGCTTTATATTTGTTGACTTTTCTCTTCTTTTCTAAAATTTAGAGTATAGAGGTTGGATTGATCCACTGTTTTAGTGTTGTTAGCCTTGATAGGAGTTTTTCTTTGATGCAGAGATGGGGCTCCTCTCACCTCTCTAGTATTAGGTTCATCCTTCATACCTTTCGAGAGCAACTTAAAACCTTAGAGTGGCACCTGGTAAGAAAAGCACAATTATTAGAATTTTATAAACTGTAAAAGTTAAATGAAACTTATTTATTGAACTTATGAATTGTAGATCAAGTCTGATTGGCTTAGAGATGCTGAGAATATTGGGTCTTACTTCCTGGATATGGTTACAAGATGTGGTATTTGGGCGAGCGCGTGTATCACTGGCATATGGGACCTTCTCATCATCGTATCCCTCATCCTATACCAGTCTCGATATTGCAAAGTTCTTAACTAGTCTAAAGTTGAGGGAGGCCTTACAGGGATATGATGCCTCAACTTTACTTGAACGCTCTCGAGATTACTAGAGATATATTGAGGAGAATCTTCTGGAGCAGGTTCCTACTGATCCGTCTGAGCTATGTTCTTCACCATTTCTTTTTCTTTTCTTCTTGCTTCTTCTATCATCAATAACATTTTCTTTGTGCACCTTGAGCAGGTAGGCACTCCTATTACTGATGATGTTAATGATGAGACTATAGAGGTAGAGACTGACAGGACTGAACCCGAGACTAGGCATGAGCTTTATGCTCGGTATACTGGTACTACGTGAGGTGAGGCTTTTACGAGTGCTGCTCTTGGTGACATCTTGCTTCTAGACAGATCCATATACTATTGGGCTCCTTCTGTCCAAAGTCCTGTTGAGCATCAGATGCACTTTGGTGATGTCATACTGCCCACTTTCACTCCTCCAGATTCTTCTCATGTTAGTATGGTCAATTATTTTACCTGTATGAACTACAACACTCGTTGGTAATGTTAGTAAAATTTACAATTTCAGGTTCCCTGGACACAATCGTAGTACTTGTATAGTCTCACCTCGTCTTAGAGTTATTTACTATGAGGTACCAGACAACTGGCGAGTAAGTACTTTACAAGTATATGCGAATGTATGCATGTTATGTATGATATGCATGATTCTAATTATTTTTTGATGCAAACAGAGCTATGTCGGTGACTTGGAGCGTGAGAATAAAGCACTTCGTCAGCAGTTCGCAAGCTTGAGCTTTGGTCATTACGGCGCTAGGACTTCAACTACTAGAGTTCCTGATACTACTTATCAGACAGACGACCGGACTGGAGGATGGAGCCCTTGGCTAGATACTGGAGCTCATGATGACTTCGTTCATTCTTCGGTCTATTCTCTTTTGTTTTTGTTATTTACTAACCAACTTCCCTTATATACTTGTACTATGCTATTTTCACTTTCTCTGACTTTTGTACTGCCTTTTGTACTTTTGTGTCAGATTATTGTTTTACCCCTAAGTGAATTTATTTTAAACCTTTTTCTTTCTTTGAATCAAATTCTAATTAATAAACAAATAAATAAAAGAAGATAAATATATAAAATAAATAAATAATTAAAATAATAAATAAATGGGATCGAAAAAAATGGAATCCCAATCAAGAAAATGTATTTCTAGTCAGAAATACATATTTTCGATCGGAACCGACCTTTTTATTTATTTATTTATTTATTCATTTATCTATTTATTTATTTTACCGCTTATTGTTATTTATTTACCAACTCTAATTTGATTCAAATTCCTTTAGTAAGCAGAATCCTTATCCTATCTAGATTTGTCTTTTTATCTCTATATAAGGATTCAAAAGGGCTTAATTTCTTTTACTCCTTTCTCTATACTTTCATCATGAATCAAGCCTCTCTTCAATTAATTAAGAAGTTACTCAAGAACCTCAATGGAGATGACTGGAATCGCCTTCTTCCTTTTTATATCAAATCTTTGAAATCCCTTCAACATTTTAGGATAGACGACAATTTCTTGCATGTTGCTGCTACTTTTTGGGATTCGAAAGATCATGTATTCAGATTCAACAGTCAAGAACTTTGCCCTTTAATTGAAGAACTTTCTGCTATCTTGGGATATTTACTAGATTCCACTGCCATAATTGCTACCCCTGATCTTGATATGCAATTTCCCGGTAGATTAGTTACATTCTTCAATATGCCCCCAGATGACATCTACTTGTATGCACACAACCCTGGATTAGTCTGTCTTCTTTAATTGCAATATATGAAACTAAGGACAAGAATAGTGTTGCCTGGATTAGGATGGTTTCTTTCTATCTCTATGCTTAGTTCCTACTAGTATCCTCTTATAAGGATGCTGATGTAAGAATCATCAGCATTCTGGAGCAAATAGAAGCTAGAGCTAATCTTATGCCTGTTATTCTTATTTAAATATCATTGGGTTAGACAATTTCAAGACTCAGAACTATCTTTCAGGTAGCTTACTTCTCCTTTAGGTATGTAACCAAAATCCTTCTTTTATTTTTATTTTATGCCTTTATTTTTGCCTAAGCCACCCTTTCAAGATTTCAACTTAGTAGGCCTGCTCTAACTTTTGCCTAAGCCACCCTTTCGGGCTTTCAACTTAGCGAGCTTACCCTAACTTTTGCCTAAACTGCCCTCTCAGGTTTTCAACTTAGTGGGCTCATTATTTTTTATTATTTCTTTCTCTCTTCTTTTTTATTTTTATTTTATTTTTCTTATTTTCTTCTCTCTTTTTTAATTTTTCTTTTTCAGATTTGGTTATGAGAGAAGTTGAGCTTGCTTGCTGCTCTAGCTTATCCCTTAACCTATCAGCCTCATCAACTGCAGTCTCATCCTTTGAAGTTGAAGGATAAGCATATTGCAGACCATTGGGTAAATTGGCTGAACGGTATTGTAAACACTGAGATCTCATGGACCTACTCTTAGTGGAGACTGAAGTTTGTGACCATTAACTTATATGGTCACTATGTTCCTCTTCTTAGGCTGCGTGTTTCAATCTTCATTTCTCCTTTGCGCCTTTGTCGTCAATATGGTCACCCTTAATTCATTGTTGCTACTTCAATTGACTTTAAAGGTTTTCCCCTAAGATAAGATTTCTTGGATAAGGTGAAAAAGTTACGGCCTTGAAGAACTTTTGAGCGGAATATAAACCTGAATGCTAATGTGACTACTGATGATAACATAAGTCTTAGGTTACCATGCAAATTACAGAGCCATCTAGATTTTCTAGATACAAAAGGACTCAAGCATTACATGATGAATCTCAAAAGAAGAAATAAAAGATGTGACTAAAAAGAGTGATCTCATAGCTCTGATTTTTTTAGGCTTTTTATGTTTTATTTTTGGGAAAATAATCAAATCTATCCTGAACTATAGGTCAATTATCAATTTCTTCCTAATTCAAAAGTGGTATCAATTTGCTCCTCCAACTTTCCAAGTTTTTCCAAATCTATCCAAACGACATTGAGTATGTTAGAGCTGACGTGGCAAGCTGATGTGGCATAAGAGTGGCTGACATGGCAAAAAAAATTTAAAACTTAATCAATTTTATCCTCAACTATAGACCAATTATCAAGCTAATCCTAATTTCAAAATTATTTTCAATGATTCTTTTTAAATAAATTTGACCAATAATTTTCACACTTTAAAATCACTTTTAAGAACAAAATATTTTTTTTTCTAAATGATTTCAAAATAATGGAATGATTTTTTGTACTCAAAAAATTTTAAAAATTAAATAATCATATTGGATTTCAAAAATATCTAGGCTCTAATAATACAAAAATAAAAAATTAAGAGTTTAATTGTATCAGAATAAATTTCAAGGAGATAATTAAATTTTGAAAATAATTTAAGAGTTTTTTATACCTTTTACCGCACCACAAATCAAGTTTTAAATGTTTTTAAATCAGAGGTTTGATTAGGGATTCATTTAAGCTATTTTTTTTAAAAAAAAAAAATTGCATTGTAGACATCCAATTTGAAGGTGAGGGTGATCTTTGTTCTTTTGAAAATATTTTAAGAATTGTTTTTATTTTTTCCTTTTTTTGAAATTTTATTTTTTCTTTTATTTTAATTTGCAAATAAGAATTGAATTTTTTTTTTTTTACATTTTTCAACTATATTTTGAGCCTATTTGGTTAAACTGTTGATGTTTATGTGTTTAATGATTATTATATATATTAGTTAATTTTTAAAAAATTTTCAAATTTTACATTCATTATAATTTATTTATTTATATGCGCAATTGTATATACCTTTACAGGATGAATAGACGTAAAAAATTGTAAATATGGATGTATTTTGTTACATAAATAAATAATATAAAATTAATAAAAAGAAATATAAAAAGAGAAATAAAAATATTTATTTTTCAAAGTTTAAAATAGAGTAATGGATAGGAAAAAAATTATTGTAATATCCATATTTTAGCATTTTAAAATGGAGAACTGTATGTTCTACTTCCACATCCTCAGCCAGCGAAAAAGAAAAAAAAAAAAAACTCAGTTTTTAATTATTTATGCATTAGTTGTACAATTGGACAGTCACCTACTCAGTCTCAGTTTTCATTTACTTTGCTGTCGGCCAAATTGTACAATTAAGTAGACATTGTAGAGAATGCATTGCGTTAGTTACATCAATCAATTGACGACAGAGAACTTACGTTGATCTTATTGTAGTAATTCATTGCAAGTTCATCCAGCTTATCTTAATCCTTGTCTGAAACCATGCCATCATCATTCCTTTTTGTGCTAGTTTTTGCTCTCAGGTAACTTGATTTTATAGCACTAGAAATGATCTCACTCACACCAAGCAGATGGAGAATACAATTAAAATCAAGCCAAAATTCGCACTGAACGCAGCATCAAGAAATAATGTTTTTTAAGAGATGCAATTTCTACGGCCATAACAAGGCATTTTCAAAAACATCAATTATAAAACAAACATTAACCACATAATCATACAAATAACTCTCAGCCACCAAAGAAAGCATCAATTAGAGAGAGGAAGCTAAAGGCACATCCAGTTTGGAGGGTATTCTGTCAGCCATAGAGCTAAGATCCACGATTTTTTATCCTTTCTTGCTTGTTCCTTATCATCGCCCCAACCTGATTTTTTATTCGGATTCTTCAAATTTTCATCCTTTGCTTCTCCTCCGTCATTATTGAACTCATTCAGCCCCACAAAATAGACAAATAGTTAGCGAGTGTATATATCAATCAAATTAAATATAAATAAAATAGCTAATATTTAAGTAAATAAATTAAAGAACTAGCAAAGGCGGATTTTCCATGCTTAAATATTCTGTTCTTCTACATTTTAGTAATAAGAATGTGATTTACTGCAAATTAGCCGGAAGAGCAACTGAATTGAGACATTGAATGTTTTCAGAAAATTTATAGTTAATGGTGATTTTTAGACATTTAAGACATTCAAGAACACAACGTTTCCAGAGACAGATATGTTGCTTCTGAACACATTGGATACACTTGGTGAAGCATTCTGCACCTTCATTATAGCAGTGAAAATGGATACAAGTGTGATTGTTAGAGCAGCAAGAAATGCTTGGATATGCAGCTACGTTGTACCCTTTTTAGCCATACAATTCTTCAGCTATATCACCGATGAAGAGTACAAATCTGGTTGTTTATGGACTTGAAATCTATTTTCTTGCCTAATGCATTTTGCACAACTTACTTCTCCATTGTTGCTCATGTCATGGAAGAGCTAGACCTTGTAACTACTGAACTGGGCTGGCTTGCGAAGTTGCGATGACCTCTGCTATACTTCTCGAGCTATTTAGTCATGCAGCTACAGTCTCAACATTCATTTTTATACACAAAGATCTGTTTGACTTCTTTCCAGAAACTTATCGCTGTGATTGTGCCAATTCTATTTGTGCTCTATGTTTTAAGGCCCGCCGTAAAAAAAATTGGCAAGAGAACACCAGAAGGGGAGACAGTAAATGAATTTCATGCCACTGTGATGATGGTAGGAGCTTCATCTGTGGCTGGTGTGAGTGATTATCAATGGGGAAATTTTCTTGCTGGTGCTTTGATTGAATCGCCTTTAGGTGATTGAATCGTTCTGAGAGATGAGAACTATAACCCTTTGCAAGCAGAGATGATTCTTGATATTTTCCTGTCTGTGATTGTATCTAGTCACTATACTACATCAATTCTTATGATCCTCCTGGAGAGCTACCTTTCCAGTGATGCTGAGGTCTCTAACAAGATTCTTGAAGGTAGTGAAAATTTAAAGCCATGTAGAAATTTTTCATTCAGCTTTCGATCTGATTCTTAAACATCTGCTTTGGTGTTTATATGATAGAGCAAATGGAAGTTGTCAGAGCCAAAAGGGGTAGTAATGAATTTGGAGGACTCACTTGGAGTGAAATGCAAATGATGAAGTAGACATGCAGAATAGCTCAGGAGGTCGCGAGATTTTATTCTCCAATTTTTGGCAACTTTCGACTCACAACAAGAGATATTAGCTTTAATGGATTTTATATTCCCAAAGGATGGCAGGTATAAATTAATCAATTAGCCATTGTTGTTTCATTCAAGTGCATAAAAATTCATAAGAACCAATGTTTCAGCCATGCCATAACCAGCAATGGGCCTTCTGGTGGGACTTGAGCCGAGGAATGTGAAATTAGAAGGCTGATTCTAACAAGAGTTGCCATAGTTTCAGAATGTGGAGTTGTTGTATGACAGTTAATGGTGCCACATATTTTCAGACTAGTGGTAAGCCTTTCCTTTCGTTGCTTGTTCTTTAGTTGTTAGTTCCAGTGTATCACCAGTAAGGGACTTAATGCTGGGTTTTTTTATGTACATGACATTTTCTACAATGGTGTATCCTACAGCTGGTTTCTGCTCAGTGCTCCTAGTGGAGATGAGACAGGCAGTGGGCAGTGAGCTTGATGTAGGTGGTTTTCTTTTGTTCCTTGGGTCTAATCAGGGTCCTACGTACAGTGGGCGAATGATATTTTGATTTCTAAAAAGTATACTATTGAAAAAGATACTATAGCACTTGAGCCCACCTCATGTGTCAAGGGCACTTGCCTTTGCCTTAAGGGGGAGAGGTATTAGGTTTAAATCATTTTTCCCGCGGTGAGATTAATTCTTAGATTAGGCGTTAAGCTGCAATCTAAAATTCACGGTACAGCTTGCATTTCAACATGCAGACATGTGATGGCTTCATGTACTTGCAACAGTGCAGTCTCAATTTCTATTCAAGAATCTATCTCAAAACATCTCTATGTGCATTAACCTTATAAAAAGAGCATGAATAGCAACCAATGGGAAATCATAGCGAGGCTATCAACTCTGGTTAGGCATGCAAAGATATTAATTATCAAGGCATTATAGGTTCATCTCCGGCCAATATTTATGAGACAATACATTGTTCTTACATGCTTTAACTTGTATATGATCTGATCATCGCAAATGCCCTGCACAAATTAGTGATACAGACTTGTCTTCGTCAACTTAATGTCAATATCCAGGCTATTAACTCTGGCTATTGAATTTTTTTTCTTTAATATTAATAAGAGAGGAAGATAGGAAGAAAAATCAATCAGGATGGTACTACCCTCAGCCAATAGGCTGATCCCCGATACACCCAACCTATACTAAATAATCCTAACCATCCTGAAGCACTAGAATAATAGCAGGAAAGAGCACCAAGAAAATCATGAAACATTAGAATAACAGGACAGTGAAACATGTGACAAGAAGAGAAGATAATGAAAGAAACAAAGTAAAAGGAGCAAAATAATAATTCAGAACAAATCAATGATGAACAATACGACCAATACCATGCTGCAATATTTGCAAAAAGGAATTCATTCCTCCTCAGGGTTGAGCTGAGTTTCCCCTGACCTGACATAAGCAAGTGAATTTAGAGTTAACAGAGCTGAATGCTGCTGCTACAATGTGGATAAGGAAAATTAAAAGATGAGGATCATCTGATCATGTAAATTTCCTAATTTAATTGCTCCATTAAGTGTAGTTCTAATACGTACCTTGAAACAGTGGCATTGCCCTCTCCTGTAAACAGAATCATTCTGATTTTACGCCAAAAGGAAAAGCCACATATAATGTACATAGCTTTATCATTAGGTGTTGTAGGCAGCTAAATTTCCCCTGCAACAGCTTGATGGAGCCAGAGAATCCAAAATTGATGTGTGGCCTAACAGAGGAAAATTAATAATCAAGCAGATATGTTATTAACAAGAAAATTCAATAGATAGAATTTCATATTGGGAATAAGAGAACTTTTACCTTCCTAATAGCAAGATATATGAGGAATATGAGAAACCCTGTCCCATTCAAAGCCGCTCTGCTTAGTTAAACTTTCCTTAAGCTCATGAGAACAATTTGAAATATGAAGATATTTTAAGTTGGAGAGGCGTTTCATTGCTGTTGCTGTTGGTAGATGCTTCAGATTCTCACACCAATAAATAGAAAGGGATTGAAGAGAAGAAAGGTTCCCTAACCACTCTGGCAAAGCTTCCATTTGATAGAATCCCCTAATATCCAAAGATCTGAGGGAAGTGAGTTTTCGAAGTTGATCTGGTAGAGACTTGATTCTATCGTTTCCCTCTATACGTAGATGCTGAAGATTTTGAAGGATTGAAGAATTGAAGTAAGAGAAGTCATCCAACTCCTTTGAGAAACCACCAACACCTAATGACTCCAATCGTGTGAGACTGCCTAAAATCTCCTTCGGAAAATAACTCAATCTCTCACACCATAATATGTGCAAATGAGTAAGACAAGTCAATTTCCCTAACTCGTCCGGAATAGATGTTAGCCTTTCACAACCAAATATATGCAAATGAGTAAGACAAGTCCATTTCTCTAACTCTTCTAGAAATGCCAGCTTTTCACAACCAAATATATGCAAATTCTCCAAAGAAGTGAATGACTGCAGTGCCCTTGTTGCAATACTTGTTAAACTTGAACATCCACTTATCCTCAACCACTTAAGAGAAGGGAAGGAGGAATCCACTTCATCAAATAAATTACCCAATTTATCACATCTCTCAATTTCAAGCTTCACAAGTGATGAACTCTTGGTTATTCCCAAGTTGGTTAAAGCAGAACATCCTTCAACTCTCACTTCTTCAAGGCAAGGAAATATATCCGAATTCTCCAAAGAAGTGAATGACTGCAGTGCCCTTGTTGCAATACTTGTTAAACTTGAACATCTATTTATCCTCAACCTCTTAAGAGATGGGAAGGAGGAATCCACTTCATCAAATAAATTACCCAATTTATCACATCCCTCAATTTCAAGGTAGACAAGTGATGAACCATTGGTTATTCCGAAGTTGGTTAAAGCACAACAATCTTCAACTCTCACTTCTTCGAGGCAAGGAAATAATTCTTCAACTCTCTCACCATCACTTACTTCTGGTGTCCTCCATTCAATTAAATTCTTCATTTCCTGTAAAATGAGCATTTTTAATTTAGGAAACAGCTTCCATCCACTGCCACTTACAACACTGCCATCAATCCCGTAAAACTCATTCCCTATACATTTCACTTCTCCCATCCCATCTATTTTAAGAAATCTAAGATTTGGAAGAATTCCTAGGCTTGGAATTTGTTCACAGAATTTGCAGTTCTTCAATTCCAACTCCACTACACTATCAAGTAGTTTGAAACTATTAGAACCACTATCTGGAACTTTCATCTTCATTACCCATGCTGGAAAGTTTTCACCCCTATAGTTTTCGATACGTAACTTCTTTATGTTTGAGTGAGGGTGGAGTCCTTCCAGAACCTCTTCATCATTGATAACTCTTTGATAACTCCAACCACGTTCTCTTTGATAACTCCAAACAAATTCCAGGGCTGTTATTCTCTTTTTGTCCTGCAGTTTTGCTTTCTCCGCCTCTTCCTTATCTCTAACATTCTCAAGCTGTTTTATCCTCAACTCCCCTCTCAGCTCATTCAAGCACTCTAATTCCTCAATGCTACGTTCGCCACACCTACCCACAATGAACATTGGCAACCTTTCAAGACTGGACAGCCTCCCCAACCCACTCGGCATCTGCCAATCAAAACTAAATTCAATATGCTTCAAGCTCACCATATTCTTCATCGTCTCTGTGGGACGCATCCAAAGTGAACTGCAACAGAGGAATCTCAATGTTTGTAGACTGTAGAGATTGGTGATGGACTTAGGCAACGCTTTGAGTTCAGTCCTTGACACATCAAGATATCTCAAGTGTTTCCACTCACCAATTGAAGATGGCAACTCTACAATTCCAGAACCTTCTAACTTTAGACTCCGCAAGTTTTTCAACTTCCACAATTTATCGAACACAACATCCTTCTCTCGTAAGAATACAGTACGCAACTTCCTAGCATCATCTTTTAGAGCTGCCACTACATTTTCTACATCTTCACTATCCACATTAACACGTCTTATGCATGACAAGTCCACTGCACCTTCTGAATCACCTTTTGAATAGCTTTCTGAAGTCAATATTTCAGACTTGGAAAGAGACACTGCAAGATCATGCACAAAGTCATGCATCTTGCATTTTACAATATTACCTAATGTATCCCTTTCTACATCTTGAAAAAAAGAATTACAAAGTAAGGCATTAAAATACTCGTTCCCCACATCCCCATTGGATGGCTCAAGAAAACCTTCTGCCATCCAAAGTTGAATGAGTTCTTCTTTTTCAATTAAAACATCTTTAGGAAAAATTGAACAGTAAGCAAAACATGGTTTCAAATATGAAGGCAAGTGATCAAAACTTAATTTTAAAATAGCCTCTACATTATCTTCAGCATGTGCTGCATTTAAAATGCTATTTTCTGTAATTGAAAGCCATGATTGCTTTTCCATTTTCAAACCCATTACCCCACCTAAAGCTTTTGCAGCTAATGGCACCCCTCTGCATTTTGTGGCAATCTCCTTTCCAATAGGCACCAAGTCTGAAGGGATGGGTGCTCCTCCATTTGCAAGCACTCTTGC
>CATIWK010038448.1:0-12868 GCA_949634005.1 Mallotus japonicus | reverse complement strand
AAAAAATTATCGGTGTCATATTTATTTTTCTTTCATTTATACGGCAGGTTTTTACCGCCTATTTAATTCACCCATTGGCTGGTTTGACCGCCTTATTAATTTTATTATTTTAATTTGGCAGGCTAAGCCTCCTTTATATTATTGTGCACACTTTACCATCTTTATTTATTTTGTTAATCTCATTTATTATCTAGCAGAAAAATTTGTTAACCCCAACAGGCTCTGAGCACTTGTCTAGGCTTTGAACTAATCTAATCAAGGTGCCATAATTGGAGGCTTAGTCTTGCGCAGGAGCGTCATGTGGCTCTTTCAACATTGCCTATTGTCTGTTATTTCTCTCTATGCATTGCAGATTCAGGAGAACATGAAAGCAATTGACGTGATCCCCTTACTGACTCCTGCTGTGATGGGGAAGATTGAGGCCATCGTTCAAAGTAAGCCAAAACGTCCAGATTCATATAGGTGATTGCCAGACACGTAGAGCATATAGCAAGATTCATTGCCTGAATGTGTTGGAACAGCAGAACTCACGCCTCAGTTCTTTATTCGTTGTGGGTGCGTTCTATAGTTATGTCTTGGTATCTTTTCATAGAATTTGAACTCCATCATTGGATTTTTCCGTGTAGCTGTTTCTCTCTCCCTATTTTTTTTTTTCCTTTAATTTTGATGATGATTATTGGTGGGTTGGTGATGTTCACACACAATGCTTATATTGCTAAGAAATTGGTAAGTTGTCAATTGGCATATCTGAGGAAACAATATTCTTCCATGCGAACGGTTTGATTTCCTGTTCCACAGGGAATGTTTACAGTTTACTGCTGGCTGAATCACTTAAGTTCCATTTTCTGTCGCGTCTAGAAAAATTTCCATCAGAAAGAAAAGCAAATTGATGAGAAAAATGAGGCTGGCACCTTATTATCTTATTATTCAACTGTTGTTTAATATATTTAATATTATACATATTTTAGGTACTATATATTTTTATTTATTATTAATTATTTTGATATTTTTTTAGATGTCTTTTTATACTCAATATATTTTTTCATGAAAACAAACAATTTTAAACCTAGTAATACTTGAGATTGTTATAACTATAAAGTTGCAATTAACTTAAATAAAATATTTCTTGAAATTCTCAATTAGATTTTTTTTTGTGAATATGATGTTTAATGTAAATAATATAAATTTTTTTTTGCAACTAATAAATAAGAAAATAAAATTGATATCATTTATTATATGATAAAATAAATTTATGGAAATTCGAGTTAGTATTAATAAAATCATTCTAGCTACATATTTTTCAAAATTGTCTAAATTATGAGAAATAAATGTGTACAGAATTACAAAATTATATGCACTTGTTTCTGGAAAACATACAATTCATACCCACTATCCCTAACATTTTATCCATATCTCATCACCGTGTTAAATATTCAATTTGTGATTTAAAACTCTTAAAATTTTAATTTAATAAAATTCTTACCTTTTTTCGGTGTGAGACAAATTGATCAAATTAATGTATGTAGATATAGGTAATCACATCGGTAAGCTTTTAAATCCAAAAAAGGATAAAATGATATTATTAAAATTTTAAGAGTTTTAAGTGATAAATTTAATTTTTAAGACAATGGTGTGTCTAATTAAAATGTTTGTGACTGTGGTCATAAACCACACAAAGAAAGTCATTCTTTGGTGTTCCAGAATATTATGATATTTTTTAATTTTATTTTTTATGGACTTTTTATGGGTTTTTTTAATTATTTAATTTTTTATGAAATTAATTATTGATGTACTAATGGTACAATTTTATGTATGAATATCTGAATGTCCAATACTTTGTAAGCCATGCTAATTGTATAAATAAATATGAATAATACTCTGTAAGCCATGTTAGCCCTTCATCATGATCATGTGGATAATGTTGTGCCCTGTGACAGGCCAATCCTAATAAATGAAGCAATGTATCACTGGGAATAAAATGCTTCCCCTATCTGAGAGGCATGAGGATAATCCTGCAGAATATGCAAAAGACTTTCCTCTGCATCTAAGACAATTAGCATTTTGAGTGAACCACGCTGTGCATAATTATCTGCTCCATCTTCAATTTTTATTCATGGAATTTGCAACACTCCATTATTTAACTATTTACATCACACAAGCTACATGATTTCTCAATCTCCTGTCATTTTCAAAAAGCCCTCCATTATTATTGCAAAATACAAACATAATAATAATTCATAATACATTTGTTTATTACACCCAACACATATATAAACTTCCCTGATCAAAACATAATACATTATTCTGAAAATCATTCTTATCTAAAATTGTCTCTATCTGATTGACCAGTGTACTACAACATCCCATGTAAGTAAGAAATTTTCATAATTTTTAACTGATTTAGCATTAAAATTGTTTACGATAAGAAAGGACTGCATACAAAGTTTGTGCGATGGTGAGCCCAAGCAGGATGGCAGCAGCAAAAACTGAAATGATTGACCATGGACTCCCAAAATAACTTTGCCATAAGTTATCCATCCACTTATCCCGCTTAGCCTTCCACATTTTCGACCAACTTTCGCAATGCTGGTTCACGTTGTCCTGTATATCAGCGTACAAAGCCCTGTCGCAGAAAACTTCATCCCCAATCCTGTTAAATAATGCAGCCACCATTTTATCATCAACTAACCAATGCTTGATGATTCCTTTGCGTCGAAGCTTCTCAACATCCTTCTCGGAGCATATCAGGCTATCCATAAATATCATATAATCAGTGACATATTGTGGGCTGCTTATGGGATTTAGCTGCTCGTAGGCAATGAGATTTCTTAATACACGCTCTGTGTCATCAACAATTTTCAGTGTCGGGATCTTTATTACGCCATTTTCGAAGCTGATATTGAATATATTATGCCCTTCATCATCAAATTTCTTAAACTTGATCCCGGCCTCTTGGAGCTCCATGACACAGCGTGGGAGACCTATATTAAAATTTCCTCCAGTCTTCAAATTCAAATACCTCTGCATTCTTGGAGCCAATGGTTTCCAATTGTTATGTACTAATGCCAATATATGCTTGATTTTCGTAATCTCTTCTAATGAGTACTCAGGATCTTGACTGTACGCCGCCCCTGGTAGTGGTAGTGACATTTTAAAGACCTCTACTGGTAGTGGTAGTGACATTTTAAAGACCTCTAGAATTAGCTTAATCAAATTTTCTTGATTTGGATCTGAGATTTTGTCAAATAACTTCGTAAGTACGAAGAAAGGAAGTTGATTTTCAACTAATAATAGGTCCAACTTTAATCTGGACACGATCTGATCATTCTGAAAAATAGGGTCATTTAAATCTATCCTTTCGTTGATTTTACATAGAAACTCTACAATGAAACAACCATCGAAAACCATCATTTCCACAAACTCATCTTTTTCAAGATTTACAGGTTCCGCGTAGCAATTACGAGCACTTTCTTGCAGCTCCCACATGGTATGGACTAATCCTGATAAGCTATCAACACTTCTTTGAAGAAACATATGAAGATAGCGTACCTTATGCTCTTCCATTGCCTTTAAGTGATATTTGACACGATGATAGGGACCAATTGCAATTATCTGCGGCTCATATGCGTTTTCATTAACCATACGTAGTTGATTAGGCACTTTGAAGATGCAATGTTCAGAGTATAGCTGACGCGGACCTTCAAGCTTTCCCGTGATACTAATGGTTACGTGTTCCAATTCTTCCATCTCCATACTTTGGAAAATCTGATACACATTTGTTGCTTCATAGTTAATATACAACAATGCAATTAAACTACTAAAATGCATAATATGCATGTATATATAAGATGAATGAAACATTTTAGGGGCCAAGCCAATATTTTGAATTGGGGACAAATGGTAAATTTTTTTAATTAATAGAAAGGCCAAATCATTGCAACTTGATCAAATCAATCCTCACAATTTCAAAATTTTATTAATTTTTTCTTATATATTTTAGTAAAATAAACGATTAGACCGAATTAAATTGCAATTAAATTAAGAGAACAAATCTTAACTCTATTTGTTTGAAGAAAATATTTCGTCTTTGGAAAATATTTTTCCTGGAAAATTGATTCCATTGTGATATCAACATTTTTTATTATTCAAATTATCTCTTTGTAATGGTAATTATTAATACAAAATCTATATAATAATTAATCTATACAAAAGAATGAAAGAAAAAAAGAAAATAAGAAGGAAATAAAAATAATAAAAAAAAAGAGGAAAGGAAAAAAAGGAGGGAAGATAAAAAAAAATGAGAAGAAAACAAAAAAAAAAGAAAAGAGGAAAAGAGAAAAAATGAGAAAAGATAAAAAAAATAAAATAAAATAAAAATAAAAAAGAAGGTGAGAAGGAAAAAAAAGAGAAAATAAAAATAAAAAAGAAGGTGAGAAGGAAAAAAAGGATAAAATAAAAATTAAAAAAGAAGGAAAAGAAAAAAAGAGGAGAAAAAAGGAAAAAAGAAGAACACAATTGAAGTAAAAAATTAAAAATTGGACATTTTAGGCAAATTTCTCTCATTTTTAAGTATTGGAAAATATTTTCCCATTTTAAGGATAAAAATTTGTTTTACCTTGTTTTTAAATTATTTTTTGTTGATTAATAATTTATTTTTTTTAACTTATTTTTTTTAGTAATTCAAACACTAAAAAATAAGAAAAAAATATTTTCAAAAAAATATTTTCCGCAAACAACAGAACCTTAGTTTCAAATTATTTATCTAATTTTTTTATTGAAAGTATCAATTGCAGAGAATTCAAATTTACTCCTTCAGTACTTCACAAGCAGCAGTTTAGTTTGCAAATAATTTCATTACAATACAACAAGGATTGTACAAATCAATTATAGCAGAATTCAAACACTGTATAGTTTTATGAAAATGAAAAAAAATAAAATCAGAGCGGGTTAACTTACTTGTTTACAGGGTCAGTTCTTCTAATAATTTCTGCTTCTATCCTGTGGAAAGAGAGAAATAGAATGGTGAAGTGATTACAAGGATAACTTGGTGCCCTGGTTCTTACAATAGCAGTCCACGACAGGTTTTAACTTTATATCGGGGGCTGAGTACGTTGACGAAGACCAAAGGGACTGTGACACTGTAATAACAACTTGGAACGGTGGGTATAGTAATTAATATGTGTTGTTGGGACTTGAAACTTAGGTACGCTAATAAGCGAAATTCATTATGAGGTCTCTAAATTTATGGACTTTTTAATTTTAGACTTCTAAAATTTTATTTTATATATTTAGGTCCTTAAATTTCATGAATTTAAAGTTCTAAACCCTTTTGTCAATTTTTTAACACAAATTAATTCCTTTTGGTCCCTGAAGTTTTATATTTCTAACATTAATTCCATTTTTTTACTTTTTAACAGTTATATCATTTTTAAAATTTTTCACCGGTCAAAAATAAATTTACTTATTTTAATTTCTAATATTTTAAATTATTATATACATATTTAAATAATTTAAAATTTTAAAAATAAACAAACAAGTTAATGCTAAGATAAAAAAAATTAAAATAATATTACTGTTTTTCACAATATTTTAATTATTGTGAATAAATTTTTATTACTGTTTTTCACAATTATAATAATATTACTGTTTTTCACAAAAAAATTATAATAATATTACTGTTTTTCACAAAAAAATTATAATAATATTACTGTTTTTCACGAAATTTTTTTCATCTACCCAAAAAACATGATAAAAAAAATGAAGATTAAGATAACGGTTATAAAAAGTTTGAGTTGGTTGGAAAATCTATCACCTTTTTTGATTATGTACAAGCATGCATTGGTATCTACTATTTATAAAAGTTATATTATGAAAAATTATTCATAATAATTTAATTAAAATTTTGTACAAAAAAATAAAAAATTTAAATTTTGAAGAATTATAAAATATTGTTTATCATAATCTCTTTTAATTATGGTGTTTTTTTTATCATAATATTTTATTTTGAAAAACAGTAGTTTTATTATAATTTTTTAATCTTAACATTAACTTGTTTATTTATTTTCAAAATTTAAAATTATTTAAAAATGTATATAAATTTATGTTTTTAATTCAAAATATTAGAAATTAAAATAAATAAATTTATTTTTTATCGATGAAAATTTTAAAAATAATATAAGTGTTAAAAGGTAAAAAATGACATGAATATTAGAAATATAAAACTTCAGGGATCAAAAAGAAGTAATTTTATTAACAAATTAGCATAAGGGTTTAAAATTTTAAACCCATTAAGTTCGATAGTCTAGATATATAAGTTGAAACTTTAAAGCTAAAAAACTGATAAATTTAAGGGCCTTAGGACGAGTTTTGCCAACGATAATATTAGTAGTACTAGTCTCTATCTTGATGCTGTATGCCATGGTACACTGCAACTGCAAGCGATTTTTTTTTTTTTTTCCGAAAATCGATAGAGTTTGAATAATCAAATCGACCCTCAACCTTCCATCGAAATTAACACTGAATTTAAAATTTTTTAGTTTTAATTCGAACTTTTTTAAATTGAATTATATTAAATTTATTTTAAAAAATTCTTACAATTAAATTTCTATAAGTCAAATAAAATTTTAATTTTAATGGTTAACTAATGAAAAATTATTTAGATTAATAAATCAAATTGATAAATTTTTCTAATAAATATACATCACCTAATTATAAAGTTTTAAAAAATTTTAAGTCTATATAATAATTTTTAGAAAAAAATTTATAAATTTATAAATTTTAAAAACTTTAGAATCAAGTGATATACATATGAAATATTCATCAATTTTATTCATAATTTAATTTTAACAGTTTAATAATAAAAACTTTATTCATCAATTTAATTTCAATAGTTGACTAACAAAAAATTATTTAACTATTATTTGTTTTAAGACTATTAAATTACTATTGGAGTATGTATAATGGTGTTTTAATTAAGAAAATTTTTAAAAACAGAATTTCTAATGATTTAGGAAAAATGATTGAGTAATTTGAGATAAAAAAAAATACATATTATATAAAAAATTTTAGAATTTGAGTAGTATTAGTGTTTTAGTTAAAAAATAATACTAAAAAATTATAATAAATATTTTATTTTTTAGGATTTTTAAGAATTTAACACATTAAATTTTAGAGTAAATACTCAAATATAAAAATAGACACTTATCAAAATTTTAGATTAATGACTTTAAAGCTCAGCATTATATATATATATATATAAAGATTTCATAGAGTATTTGGCATAATCGAGAAGCTTATAACTGTTTAATTTTTAATAGACTTGTTCATGAATCTGGGGGCCTGTCCACTCCAGCCTTACCAAAAATAATAAAATTCGAGTTTGGAGGGAGATATATTTGGGTTGAATTGTGAAATAGCATTATTAAATTCAGTTTGGTATGGCCCAACTTTAAACTATAAACGGTATTTATAATTGGATGAGTTTAGATATGAATTATATATATATATATATATATATATAGGGTAAATTATGATTTGCCCCCTGTATTTTGATCTAATACACAATTTCATCCTTCACTTTTCAAAAATAGATTTATTCATCCTTGTAATTTGCTTTGTTAAACGCGTTAGTCCTCCTGTAAGGGTTTTTTTGACAGCCAACATAAGAAATATGAGTCAAATTGGAAAAACGAAAGGAAAAGTCAGTATTGTCCTTGATATATTTCATTTCAATTTTTTCTTTCTTCCTAAAATTAAATTTTATTTCAATTTAAAAAAAAAAAAGAAAAACCACCACCACCTCTGCACCTAACACCACCCTACCTCCACCATCCAACACCAATAAACACCATCACCATCGCCACCATCACCTACCTTGCAACATCGCCTTCCAACGCCTACATCATCACCAACATCGCCATCCGGTACAAGAAGCCAAGAAACAAGGTCTATGAATGTGTACCTTCCATTGCCATCACCCATCGCCACCATCATCAACATCACCGATGGACACTATCATCACCACTCATCACCATCGCCATCGACACTACTCATTAACAAAACCAAAACTAACTCTAATAAGCTGCCGAAGCAAATCAACAAGAAATTGAACAAAAGTTTCAAATTCGTAAATTCAAAGGAAAGCATAGGATTTCAGAAACAAAAAGAGCGAGAGAAGAAAAAAATTACATCCAGAGAGAAGAGATGATGGCTGTTTAGCGGTGGATGGCGTGGTGGTTTGACTGTGGTTTTCTTGGCGTTCTTACCCTGCGCAGCTGTTCATGGGTGTTTGATTGAAGAGCAACAAGAATCTTGAATGTCCATTACCTCAAGAAATTGGCAATTACAACAATTTGGTGTTGTTAGGTCTAGCTGAAACAAGCATCTCAGGTTTTCTCCCTTCAACTCTCGGATGCACACAAATACATAAATTTCTTTCTCTATTGGAGCACGAGTTGTATCTGCCTTTAATAGCTTTCTAATTTGACAATTGGCTATAAGAATGGTGTTTTTTTTATGAGTGTTCCACACTTCCTGCAATTAATTTGATTGGATTGTTCATGCAGCTTGCATACCTACCATACAAAAGGTGGGATTTGATTGATTAAAGATTCACAGATGATACACTTAAGGAGGAGAAGAAATCACAAAAGCATGGTTTGCCAAATTGGTTAAAGATTCGGGTATGTTTTTTTGTGGATTTTGGAGATGGTAATTGAATTAGTGGTGCGAATAAGTAGATGGAGTAGATGAAGTTGTGGGATGAAGTAGATGGCAGTGTGAGACAGAGGAAAGGGCCGTTGTTGTGGAGAGCAGTCCCACCGGCTACCCTCACCCAATACTAACAAGTTCATCAACGTGCAAGTACAACAACAACACACCGTCAGCAGCCCTTAAGAATAATGGGTTTTTCTATGTTTTTGAAAAAAAGGAGAAAAAGTCAAGAAAAAAAATATTGATTTTGTTGAGATTGTGGATCGTGAGTTGCAAAGAATCCTGGGATTATTAGGAAAATGGTTGTGTGTTAGTGATTGGGTGGCAAGAAAAGAAATGGATCAAAAGAGGAAATAGAAGAGGGAAACCGCCGGCTACCTCTGCTATTGTTTTTTTTTCTTTTTTTTTATTCAGGGCACAAAAATATAAAAGGGGCTATTTTAGTCATTTCATAGCCATTTAACGTCTAGTTAACAAGAACAGTACATAAAGGACTTGTTAATTTATTTCATCAAATTACGAGGACGAATAAATCTATTTTTGAAAATTGAGGGACTAAGTTGTGTATTAGGTCAAAATACAGGGGGAAATCATAATTTACCCATATACATTGGGACATGACATTGGCTTGGGTAATTAAAGTTGTTATTAATTATTTGGACATGACATTGGGACACACACCATAAGCTAGATCCATAAAGTTGTTATTAATTATTTGGCAAAAAAAAAAAAAATAAAGATGTTATTAATTGACTTTCTTTCTTCTTTTTTTTTTTTGGGTGTTTCAACCACCCAAGTAATCAAAGTTTATGGCATTATAATCTCTGCTTGGATCTAAGTGAAGCCTTTAATCACACTATAGTTTACCTTTGGAGTTTGGGGTGCTTTGGGCATGAAGCATTTTGCATTTTTAAATACAAAGGAAGCCTTAATTTTCTACGCCATAAAATCTGCATTTGACGATGTCAAACCCTTTAAAATTTATTTCTTCTCTTTCTCCTAATTTCACCTCTATACAAATCCAATTTAAATTTTATCGAATTTTAAAAAGCTTCATCCACCACATTGAAAAGGATATCAATTATTTTAGTATTCTTTATCAATATCTATTAGTTTAAATGGTAAGAAGTTTGAATTTCCTTAAGTAAGGTTTTGAGTTCAAATTTTATGTATAAAAAAATTAAATATTAAAAAAGTTATATCCCTTTATGGATCCATCCGATTTAAACTCTAAAATAATTAGAATTTTTGTGGTTATTCGGTACTAAAGCTGTCCTATAAAAAAAATCTAGGATTGTTGAAAAAAAGAGTAGGTCAAGCAAAACCTTGTTGCTATCAAAGTTGATTATTCTTTAGCAATTGTCCTACTCTTAAAAAGTTCAAGAAATGTTCCTCAAAAAAAAAAGTTTTTTTTTTTTTTTAAATAAAAAGTTCAAGAAATGCATTAGCTTTTTTTGGTTAAAATAAAACATTCTTAAAACACCAACCCAAATGCAAGTGTAGGCAATTAAAGAGGTTTTGAGACTATGAATCTTTACTAAAACGATAGAAACCAATTATGGTTGCTAACCAAATTGCTTGGCCTCAACCTCACATGTCCAAATGGAAATAAGTCATAATCTGACACAACAATAACTACTAATCTTCATTAATAAATTGAAGTTTTCTTTTGTTTCTTGTTTTTTCTTCTTTATTTTTTTTTAAATTTTATGCTGCATGATTAGGCGTTAGTAATGTGGAGATTCGATAAGACTACCATAAAAATTAGGTAAAGTCACATGGATAAGCTAGAAGAAGAGATGAGTAATAAATTGCACAAAATAAATAATATACATATGTAGAAGAGCAATAATTTTATTTTATAAGATGAGAATTGCCTTTGGTTGGTGGTTAAGTGTTGCCATTACTGGGGCACATGCCATTAAGAAAACTAGCTGCTATGATTTCCACTAAACTATATACGAATTAGAATTTTGTATTATATACTGTTTAGACAGATTGATTTCAGTATGTGAGCCGTTTGACTCTTAATTTTGCATCCGAATACCTGGTTTTTTTTTTTAATGGGATCATGAATTTAAATATATCAATCATTTTTTTTTTGGGTAAATATTAAAACCCTATGAGATTTGCTTAAATTTATTAGTCGATCCTTCCTGTTTTGATAATACATTATGACATCCCTGAGTTTTGTTTCCGTTATATTAAGTCATCCCTCCGTCAGTTGTACCGTTAATTCATGGACTTAAACTGTAATTTTTTAATAGAAAATATTTCTTTTTGGTTCTTGAAGTTTTTATATTTTTAAAATTCATACTATTTTTGCAATTTAGATGTTATATTAACTTTTTAATTATTTTCACAAGTAAAAAAATGTCATTTATTTTAATTTTTAATATTTTAAATATAAAATATGAATGTATATTTTTTTAAAAATTTAAATTTTAAAAAAATAAACATTAACATAAAAAATTGCAAAAAAAAATTAAAAAGTTATTTACAAATATCAAAAAATGCCTATCCCTCTTCCCCGATTTATTATGTGTTAAATTAATTTATTATTACAAATAAGCATTAAGATTAAAAAGTTAATATAATATCTAAATTGTAAAAATTATTAAAAAGTTAATATAACAAGAATTTTTATTTTTTATTTTTTGCAAATATATTGTTATTAATAGGGTTTGAAAAATATGAACATAGTTATAATATCTCTCGAAAAAGTGATTCGATTGATGAGATTTGATATGGTTCATCCTAAGTAGCTAACCGAATATGCTTTTCTCTCTTGGAATCGTACCATCCATGGCAAGTGGATGTCGAACTAAAAAGTAGAGTGAAAGCACCTACCTCATGTTTAGGCGTGTTGGTTTCGGTGAATACAATCGTTTAAAAAAAAAAAAAAACAATCGTCTAAAAAAAAGGTTTCAAATTGAAATCGATGTGAAGGTAAGTATGAGTTATGCTAATAGGTACTAGCTACTATAAAAAAAATTGAACTAAAACTGTAATAGGTATAGAAAATTAAACAGCATATTAAAAAAATTAATCCAGCTGCTGAGTCAACTTGTTCCCACCTTGAGATTAGAACATAATAAAAATATTTTTTATTTTAATTTAAATAAAAATATCAAAATAAATTGTCTATATCAACTCTCATTGATGTCGAATGAATTTTATTATTGTGAAATTTTTTAATGTATGACTTGGTTGAAGAGACTGTTAATTAATCTCACAAAATAACTGAAGGGACTAAATTGAAATAATTCAATTATTATTATACTAAACAATAACTTTTACACAATATTACAACATAATGGACCCACACCATTATTGCACTAGCTTTCTCACATACACTCACGTATGTCTTCACATGACACACAATCATACACTGCCTCACGTCACTCATACACTTAATCATTTCTTTTGTCTACTCAATCTCTCATTTTCTTATTTTTGGACATACACAAATACGTTAGCCATTTCACCTATTTATAGTTTTACTAGGTCGGTTACATCCAACACTTTTTTTATGTCGGTTATACGACAATGAGCTGGATTCTTATCATATTTTAAACTATTCCTGATAGTGGTGGATAGCTCTAGATGGAAGCTTGAAGAAATCTCTTGAATGGCTGTGGAAGGCTTGCCAACTTGCCATCTTGCCATGCCAACTAAGCTTGATAATTCTAGACAAAGACAATTCTAGATTAATGGAGAGAGTAAGTCGGTGACTACTCAGTACTCCCCCTCAACGACTACTCTCTCGTCTTCAATTTTTGGAACTCCTCGTCCATCTTGATCATCATATCCTATTCCTCCTTCTTGTATATTGATCCTTTTGTTCCTTGACAACCGCATTGTATCATTGTGTTTGTTCCTCCATTTGCTGCTCCAAAAATTGTTTCTGTATCCTTTGAAAATTTTCTCAACATTTTCTTTATCCAATATCACATCAGTGTCTTTCTTCTCTTGGTCTTCCTTTTGCATCAAAGCTTCATCTCCAAATTCTTCATCATTTGAAGACCATAAAAACTCCCTTATTGCTTTAGCACTTTCATGCTTTTCTTCTAGTTGCTCCCCCATATTGCGTACTATCTCACTCTCTTCCTTGCATTCAACTTCTTCAAAATCTTCTTTCTCCATGACCACACTT
>CATIWK010038441.1:0-13112 GCA_949634005.1 Mallotus japonicus | reverse complement strand
TATTTATTTTATTATTATTATTTAATTTTTTTCTTTGACATTATTATTAAAAAAGTTATTATTTTATTATTTAATTTTTTTATTTTTTAATTTTAACATTATTATTATTATTATTATTTTATTTTAATATTATAATGATTATGATTAATTAATTATAGTAATATTAAAAATAATATCATAATTATAAAATATTATGATTTTTTTGTTTTTTAATTTTCACATTATTAATTTTATCATTATAATTATTATTATTATTATTTCATATGTGTGCATGAATTTTTTTTTGACCAAAAGTGTGCATAAATTTGCATGGATTATCATTAGCCTTTATGACTTTTATGTATTGAAATGACCATTATGGTCTAATTTTTTTTTATTTTACAATGATTATGATTAATTAATTATAATAATATTAAAAAATATATCATAATTATAATAATATTATGATTTTTTTAATTTTAACATTATTATTATTATTATTATTATCCAATAAAAAATTAAAATATTAAAATATTAAAATAAAAAAAAAAAACAAGGCCATAATACATTTCAATGCATAAAAGTCATAAAGGCCAATGACAATCCATGCAAATTCATGCACACACATGAAATAATAATAATAATGTTAAAAAATATCATAATATTATTATAACTATGATATTATTATCAATATTATTATAATTAATTAAATTTATAAAACATCATAATATTATTATAATTATGATATTATTTTTAATATTATTATAATTAATTAATCATTATCATTATACTATTAAAATTAAATAAAAAATTAATAATAATAATAAAATAAATAATAATATTAAAATAAAAAATACTAATAATAATAATAAAATTAAAAAAATTAATAATAATAAAATTAATAATAATAATAATAAAATAAAAATTTAATAGTAATAATAATAATAATAATAATTAAAAAAATAAATAATAATAATAATAAAAAAAATTAAATAATAATAATAATAAAAATTAAAAATTTAATAATAATAAAATAAAAAAATTAATAATAATAAATTAAATAATAATAAAATAAATTAAATTAAAAAAAAACGTCCAAAAAATTTTTATTGAAAAGAGGGTCATACCGCCTGCTGCAGTGGCGGTGTGGCCCCAAAAAAAAAAAATCAAAGGTGGCCATACCGCCCATTAAAATTTTTTTTACTGTTAAAACTACCCTAAATTGGGAAATAGTTTCACAAATTATCTATTTGTGGGAATTACTTTTAACAGTATCCTAATTTGGGAAATAAAAAATTTTTTTACCCTAATTTGGTAAATAACCCCCTATTCTCAGTAGCTAATTATTGGTTAGCAAAGAAAATTAAAATCAAGCTAGCTGCACTATGAAGGTACGTACCTCAAGGTTATCAGACATGTCTGTCTTAATTATTCCAGGGGTTACTATTGTTATGCCAATATCACTACCAACTTCACTTCTAAGTGACTCATAATAGTTTATTACAGCTGCCTTGGAAGCCTGTAAGAAATCAAAATGAATAGTACCGTGATAAATCGAGAAAACTACAGAAAGTGTATCAGTGTTTTTACATGAAGATAATTATTAACTAATTATGTCTTACACCATAGAAGCTGGTTTTTGGAGTAGGGTACCATCCTAAAACTGAAGCAGTGACCATGATCTTGCCTTTGTTCTTTCTTAGATGTGGGATGGCAAAATGGGTACTATATACTGTGCCCCAAAAGTTTATGTCCTGCACGTAGGTGTGTGTATATGAATACATATAAATTCTATGCAATTTAAAGCCTGATAATTAATAATATTATTACTCCAAAAATGCAGAAATTATGCGATGCATTACCATTAATCTACGGTGAATTTGGTAGTCATTATGATTCACTATGCTTGTTGGTCCAACTCCAGCATTGTTCAGTAGATGATCCACTTTTCCACCAGCAGCACCAACATATACAGAATTTAGAGCAAAACAATTCAATGTGGAGTCGGATAAAAGTACAAACTAAAAATGTGGGTTTATGGGCACATACATCTACCAAAATGGCTTATTGCAGCTGCAACAAATCTCTCAGCATCTTCAACTTTTGAAACATCGGCACCGATTGCTATGACATCTGGCGAGCCAAGCTGTGAAGCCTTGTCCATAACTGCTCCTAGAAGATCTTCTTTGAGGTCAACCAGGGCCAGACAAGCACCTCTCCTTGCATACACGTAAGCCAATTGCTTTGTATATAATAAAGAAACTCACAGTCAAGAATTTCTAATTAAAAGCAAATGAATGATGTAGGAGACTAATTATTTGCATGATTTATAACTACAAAGCTTACCTCGCCGATTCCTGAGGCTGCTCCAGTGATGAGCACGACTTTTCCATTAACATTTTCTATGAATACAAGTCGTTTGATGTAACAAAGTATCTTAAAGACAAGATAAATTGGTAATAAACATAAAACTAGAATGATGCTTATTGGAGGAAGCACAATGTTGAAGAACTTGTGAATGAGGTCCATGGCTTCAGTCGTGAATTTCAGGAGCTGCTTTGCATGATTGCAATGTAGTGTATAAAGAAAAGACGTTAAGGCAGCTTGCGTCCACTCTCACATCTATTTGCAAGTTGTGTTTTAACTGTCCCCGGTTAATTGTTAATGGTCCCCTGGTTAAATGTTGCAAGTTGTGTTTTAACTGTCCCCGGTTAATTGTTAATGGTCCCCTGGCTAAATGTTGCAAGTTGAGCTGCACAACAGGGCAACATAAATAAGGACAAGCAAAAATAGGACTCTGGTCGCTGCGATTGATTAAGCGTTTCATAATTGACTGTAAAGGTGGGGCTCTTCTGCTGCTGCCGCAAATAAAAAGCCCTTTCAGTTTGCAATTTTCTTATTGACGAATGGCTGCTACTCCCAACTACAACGTACTGTAGGGAAAGATAGCTCACCTGATTTTACGGTTCCTCGACAGGCGGTCGAGTCCATAATAAACATATAACTATGAACAGCTAAAATTAGTGAGGGATTACAAAGAAGTCCATAACTTGAAACAAAACAGATTGCTACCACTAAGGAATAATCAAAACCCACAACATAGACAACATTAAATTATATGATATACAGGAAACACTTTGGGTTTGGATTATAATATAAAGTAGTCCATACTAAAGAAACAAGTTTGAGTTCAATCACTCTTGAGCTCTGGCCTTTGTATACTTTCAGGGTAGAGGATATTCTTAGCTCCAGTTATGTCAAGAATTTTTTTGCTAGGTGCTTCTGTGGCAGGTTCATCTTGTGCAGGTAGATAGAACATTCTATAAAACCATTCGATCACATCAGGGCAAAACACCTTCCATATCCAAGTCATCCTCATCCATTTTGGCTCTGTCAGGTATTTATCTCCGTGACAAGCACTGTTTACTATAGATCTTGCACTTTCAGTAACTGTTTCAACTGGCGACATACTCACTTGTACCTGCTCAGCGAAGGATGTCAAATTGGCCACATTTTCATTAGGCATATAAATTGGTAAACTGCATAAGGTCAACTTTAAATTTAGCAGGAAAAGAGAGAGAGGGGGCATGCTTACATCCCTCAGACCTTGATCCATGTCTATTCTTCCTTCAGCTGTCAGGAATTTGCCTTGGGTTAATTCAGACTCCATGAACCCAGGTGTCACAATTAATACATGAATATCAGAGCCTATTTCAACCCTCAATGCTTCATAAAAGCTCAACAGGGCTGCTTTGCTTGCCTGGATTGATATTCAATCAATTCATTACATATAATATCAACGAAGCTAGAAGCAACATGAAAAGGCTTGAAGACTCAAAAGAACGAGTGGCCAAATATTATCAGTACATTGTAGATGCTCAATCTTGGCGCTGGCAGCCATGAACAAACAGAGGAAATTGCAATAATCTTTCCTCTAGTTTCTCGTAGATGTGGAATTGCGAAACTGGTGGAATAAGCTGAACCCCGGAAATTTGTGTCCTGCATATATGCACCAAAACAATAAAATTGGGAGACAACGTTTCACGAACATAGGATGTAGAATTCCATTAATGTGCAAAATAAACATCATTAAAGAAGACTTGCCATCACAGTCCTAAAACTAGTAATATCAGTTATTTCTTCAATCATGGCGACCGAAAAGATACCAGCATTATTAACAAGATGATCCACTGCATCGCAAAATAAAGCATATTATTCCTATGTGATTAAAAACAACAACAAATAATAATATTAATAATAATAATACTGCACAAGTTAATTGTTAATTAATCGAGGTTAACTTTAAACTTAATTTTATACTTACACCTCCCAAAATGACCAATGGTTTGATTAACAAAACGGCTACAGTCCTGGACTTTCTGAACATCTGCAACAATAACAAGAACATCAGGAGAGCCAAACTCTACTGCTCTATCCGCAACTTCTCTCAGGAGGTTCTCTCTGCGGGATACAAGGGCTAAGCAGGCTCCTCTCTTGGCATACTCGTAAGCCAAATGCTGCAACGATTAAAAGTACTGATCAATAGTCATTATAACATAACATAATTTCCAACTTCTTTCATTAATTATAAATTGGCCCTTGACCTTGAGATGTTGTTCATCTATAAACAAAAATAATCTAAATAATTAATTACCTCTCCTATGCCTGAAGAAGCACCAGTGATAAGGACTACCTTGCCAGCAACATCCTCACTAAAAATGGTATTAAAAACCGAGACAATGCCCTTGAAAAAAACATAAGATGGCAACGAAATGCACAGTGAGAAGAAGGTAAAAGGAGGAGCTACTATGTTTAAGAAGGTATTGATGAGATCCATTCTATTCAGCAACAAAGATGGAGCTAGCTAGATGAAAATGTACGACGATTAACATCTAAGATCAAAACTATTGTTTGTTTGTTATTATATGGGTCGATTAAACTATGAAATTAATTAAGGAGAATTAAATCCAAAAAACTTAATATTCAAAGCGGTGACGAGCCACTCCCATCTTCGGTTTAACCCCATGGGCGTGGCACCATTGCATGTCTTTGATTTAACACATACCTTTGCGTCCTTTACGTTTGTCGTCGCCAGAAATGCCGTGTTGTTGGCCTCTTTATACTTTGACTTTTTTTTCCTTAAAAGAACAACGAAGACACTGTTTGTTTTGATTTTGTTCTTATACTTGACACTTATCATGTTAAATGTAGAGAATAAAATTTTTAATTATTGAACTTTTTCTTTCTAGTCCTTCTACATTGCAAATATTTATATTTATACAAATGAAATTAAAACTGTTAAATTATTATTTAATTTAATTATAATTATCGATACATTTTACAGGTATTGATACACTAAAATAATGAATCGTTATAATTAAATAAAAATAAATCCAACGATTCTAATTCAATTTATATAGATACAAATGTTTATACCATAGCAAGAGAATAGCAAGAGCCTTTTGCTAACATAATTATGGATCTTAATTGGCACTTTTATTTAAGCTTAAATGTTTTTTTAATTCTTTTTGGTCCCCTAATATTTAGAGATACTACGACAAACCCAAAATTTAAATTTAATTAACTTATAAAAAAGATAAAATTTTCTCAATACCTTTTTTATATATATATATATATATATAAATCCGAAATTTACTTAAAAATTTAAACTAATTGCACACTTTATTTGTTATATTAAATTGAGACCAATGTGGGTACATATTTAATAGTAAAATGTGTTTTTTCTCTTTGAATTTAAATTTTATTCATACTGTTATGTTTATTTAATTATTTTAATTTTGATTTATTAATTTTAGACTTACTTAATTCATTAAAACAGATAAATTAATATATTTTATTTATAAAAATATCAATTTAACTAGAAATCTAATAATAAAAAAGAAAATTTTCAATTTTAAAGATAAAAATGTGTATTTCTAAATTTTCTTCCAATATTGGGCTTTGTAAACCAATTTTTCTGTAGTGATTTATTTTCAGGCCTTAGTACAGTTGTTTGGTCCTTTTCGTTATGGACCTTATGGTGATTGTTGTGGGCTTTTCACACAAAGTTGCAGAATCCCCCATTTGATTACAAACGACATCACACATCTGAATCGTCATGCAGAGGCAGCCCCGGAGGCCTGTACCTTGTCACGTCCTGCTTCAGTATACAACTTACAGTCTTTGCCATTATAAACTAAGGATGAAGGTGTTCGTTCTCTTTCAAAGTTAGATTTAATTGCTCAAGCACTCAAGTTTTTTACTCTTATGCCTGAATGAATCTAAAGTCTGAATAGTTAGTGATAAAAGATAGATCTTTTAGTTCAATAACTTTACTGCATAAATAAACAGAGCTAAAAATCTTTCCTTGTAACATCAGATTTAGATTTCAATCTGAAGTTCATGCATAGGACGATCTATCTATATATCTATTGCTTCAAAACTCAGCTAAAAGCAAACCAAGAACCAAAAAAGAACTACTCTGAAACCCAACCACCAATGATGTTTGTTTGTTATTATTTCTACCCCTTCCATATATTTATGTCATCATCTTCATTTTATGCAACTTCTTAATAGAGCAGCAGCCTAGCCTCTTGCTTCCTTTGTCTGTTAACCCTTGCAATAAAATCATCAGCCCTTTTGTTCAATTCCTCAGTTGGCAAAATGATAGTCTCCGCTTCTCCTTCTAAATCCTCCCTTTCCTTCTTTGCCACTGCTAATTTTCCCTCTCCACAAACTTTCACTTCCATTTTCAGTACTCCTTCACAAGTCTTGCTGGCATTTTCTTTGAATGATACATATTTACTTCTGCTGTCTTTCTTTTTCTCTTCATGAATGGTAGGTGAATTTTGGAGACCCTTTTTACGGTTGATGTACTCATTGTAGTACACATCACTAACTGCTGGAATAGTGTTTGAAGCAAAGAACTTGGATTCTCCAATAAGGATGATGATGATAAGGTTGCCCACTATGAAAATAAACTTGTAACTGAGGAGTATGGTACTGATTTTAGGAAGTGAGACAAAGAGAACGAATTTGATGAAGGAAAACAGGGAGGGGAACCAGAAAGGGCTAGAACAAAAAATACTAGTTAAAAATGTCATAGAATACAGGAAAAAATTGTCAAGGAGTTGATGTTTCTTGGACTTGTTAATTGCAGGAATCTTTTGAAGCTGGTTAAGGTCCATTTTGAAAGTATGGTACTTACAAGAGGCGTTAGGTGGGTGTCTGCTCTTGAGTTCTGAACTTCACTCTATCCCTTATGAAACAGGATTAGAGGCAAATATAAGGGGGGGAGTTCAGAGGCAAAAATTCAAAGGAAAGTGTTTGGGACAATTGCCATCTGACTGAACACAAAAGCATTGTGAAGCTTGAACTATATAATGGGGTGGTGGGAAAAGAGGTTAACTCGGTAATTTACTAATGTTTCTTCTTTAGTTACGCTTCTCATGGTCACGGGAAGATGACTTTATGAAAAGGGTTGTGAGATGGATTGGTGCTTATTGCTTCCTTTTACTTTTATGGCCACCTGCTTTCCGTTTGTTGGTTTTTAATCAATTATGGTAAAGCTCGTGATTTGGATGGTATCTGTGGTGATTTTCTCTTTTTATTCCATTTACAATAGAAGAAAAGAGTGAAAAGTCCCCCATTTAGACGTTTTTGTTTCTCTAGGACCAAATAACAAGCTTTAGCTTAGGTGACTAATGGAAGATTAGCAGATTAACCACACTTGCCAAAAGCATCTGAGAATAGTTGGTAGCTAGCCTAGGTAGCACTTACTTAAGATTAAGCAAGGATAATCCATTTAATGACTTGGTGAATAGGGAACTAATTGTATGAGACGTGGCCATGTTGGCTTTCTCACAATATGTTCTATTGATTGCACTAGCTATTAGTGCATCATTTCCTCTACTACACGGTAAGGGCGCGGAGTCGACAGGAATATAATTTTTCATTTCAGCACGTTAAAGAAGAGCTCCACTCAGAAAAAATAAAGAAAGGCACCATAGTCTTCTTTTTCCCTTTGGGATGCTCATTGGAAGAGAATTGGTTTGCTTAAGATAGTCGTTTTTAGCTTTTTTCTTTCATTGTTGTGCTCATTCTGAGTGGACATAAAAGGGAACCAAACATAAGACAGGGGAAGTGGGGTATTCTTAAAAGTGTGGAGTTGTCCCCGCATCTTTAGCCCAGTGGGCAGATGCTTGAGGGACACCCGGTGGGTCTCGGGTTCGAGACCCACCTCCCCCTCCCCATTCCCCTACTTTGGTAAAAAAAAAAAAAAAAAAAAAAGTGTGGAGTTAGGAGGCATTTTGAAACACACTAGACTCTAGCTATTAGAAGAAAAAATATAGAAACTAAAGACTTAATTTAGATCTTAGCTCTTTTAGCTCTTGCAAAGATCAATAGCTTCAATCTCATTTTTTCAGTCTGCTATTGTAGCACCCTGTAGAGATACAATATCAGCTAGTTATTTTATATATAATCATGTTGTTCAGCAAGCTTATCCAACATTAAACACACTTCCCAAGTTTGTTGTCTCTTGAATGGCCTGTAGATCAATTGCAAGTTTTTTTTTTCTTCGTCCCTTCGTAGAGGATTTGATTTACAACATCTACTGTCAACTATAACAACTATTATCAACTAGGATAGGCATACATGTAGCTAGCCACGACATGTGTTCCTGTAGCTGGTGGGCGGAAAAGCTCATCTTGCCCTTGTATTTTTTTTATTTTGATTTTTTTTAAAGTTTAATTTTTTATTTTTTTATTCTAAAACATAAGTTACATATGGATGAATCTGTCTTATGAGGATTTAAACACCCCTAATCTGTAAATTTTTTTTAATAATATAATAAAAAAAATTGAACTAAAAGACAAAAGGGTAATTACGTCGTTAGTAGCGACGCACTGTAGTGTCGCTACTAGCGACGCACTGTAGTGTCGCTACTAGCGACACTAAACATTATCCTATCAACTATTACTATTAACAAAACTACTATTATTATCATTATTATTGTTATATTGGTAGCGGGAGATAAAAACATGAAATTTTTTATTATACACAATCTAAAATTCAAAATTAAATTCTTTATTACCTAGGACCTCAATATTCGACTATTTGATTCAAACTTCATTGGGATCAATTGCAAGTTTTTTTTTTTTTTTTTTAACACAAATTGCAAGTTTCTTTTCTTAGAAAATTGCACTGATACATAGATATTATAAAATTCAATTAAATATGTGGGTTGGAAGTAGAATTAGCTATTACACTACACAGTGCCCTAAAGATGAAAACTCAACCGATTGCTGCTGTCGAAAATTAACATTAAAATTTACTTGTGTCTGATGTTAATTGTTCTTGTTTCTTGATTGTGATGGGGATCATACTTAGTGGGCACGTTCAATCAAGTGTCAACAGCATTTCTTACGTCTCATTAGAAAAAAGAAAATAGATATATCCCAAAATTTGTCGATTCCAGTGACTTTTTTTTAACAATTCCAGCGACTTTATTACGTAGCAAAAGGACCAGAAGTACCCTTCAGATTTGTCAGGAAGAACTGTTTAGACTAACTTTCGGTGAGGAAATATCTTCACTGTCAATTGATTAAATCATAAGTAAATGCCATGTGTAGGTCAAAAGTACATGTTCAATCATTGCATTTTTTGCTGTCTCACAAGGCCATCTACAATTTAATTTAGTTGCCCTGTGTTAATTTCCTCTTTGGTGGGAATAACAAAGATTGAAAAGAAAGACCAACTACGTACCAGCTTTTGTTAAAGGGTAAATGTGGCCAATCTTCAAGAAGAGTCGTTTAAATTTGTGTTTGTTTGTATGGACCATATACATGGCATGGCTAGCTTCTTTTTCACCAGTTCAATTCCCTGCTAGCTACAAAGAACATCGCATGACCATTTGTACCAAAGGAAAAGGTCTAATAGGATTGAAAAAGTTTTTTTAAGGAAGATTAGAAGAAGCTTCGAGGCGATAACCCAAAAGGAAAGCTTTGGCGGCAATGATATTATAGTACATTAATCTAGCAATTGTTAATACCTTATTTGCTTAAACGAAGAAAGCATATATAGAGAGTTTTTTAGCACATGGTGAACAACTGGAGATGGAAGCTTTTCTCAGTAAAGACCTGTGTTTTAGTGGATATGCCATATGGAATGGGAAAAGATACATATTCCTCGTGTACATGGCCGTATGTTATGTGAGCATGTACGCCTGGGTTCGAGGGGATTTATTTATATGTCATCTAATGAATTTTACAGGTTGATAACCATTATCTAGTTTCTGATCCTGATATAAAGTTAAAAGATGCTCATCTCGTGCAGGATTTGAGCATGCATATAGATGCAGAGGGGTTCTTTATTTATTTATTTGTTTATTTGTTTGCAAAAAAAAAAAAAAGAAGAATTCGACAATTTTTTTTTTAAAAAAAAAAAATGCGAGCTCTCTTATCAACTTGCAGGCATGAGTATAATTTGATAATTAATATACACAATATGTATGCTTTTCTTTATCTAGATACAAATCATACAATTAGGTATAGTGCTTATCAATTATCATCAACTTTTCAAGTACACGATCCCAAAAAAAAAAAAAAACAATTGGAAAAATATGTATGTTTCACAGACCGGGCTTATATCCGGAATTGGATATCTGTGACTTGAGAAAAAATCATGGATGGTTCGATTCTATTTTCAATTGGACTGGAAGTTTGGAAAGTTACCAACTTATATTAGTTCTAAAGTCACAGGAAATGATGTTATGTTACATTAACCAACCTATCGTTGGCCCAAACAAGAAAAAGGGTCATTGTAATGCAGGCCCTGAGCAGTGAGGCCTGTGACTACAAATTGATTGTGACTATGACTATGAGTACCCATTTCATCAGCGGCACTGATCTTGCAAATCATTGTAGTAAAAGACAGTTGCAAACAAAAAATTAGTATGGATGCACGAAGACAGAATGAACTAACATTAGGTAAAGCAATGTCATCCGTAGGGTCCACAAGTTGAACAAGTGTTGCCCATAATCAAAGATTTCAATTCAAAGATCACGCCAACTATAGATTAAGATTTAATTAGTAGATAAAAGGTCACAGATATGTGCCTTTATCTGGTAAAACATGTACATCCATAGTTGCAAAGATTTACAATCAACAACTGAGAAAAAAGCCTAAGACCGAAAGCAAAGCATAAGTCGTAAAGAAGAATATCCACATCCACACTAAGCCGATCTAAGCAAGTTAAAAAGTATAATTTCCTTCTTCTTTACTTTGTCTTCTTCACCTTCTTCAATAAGCCTCATGCTCTCCCTGACCATGCAAACATTACATTCGTTTTCATCAATTTAAAGAAAAAAAAAACAGATTGATGCAATAAATAAGATGGTCCTTGTTTAATAAAATTCAAGATTAGGCATCAAAAAAGGCGTGGCTTCTTGATATATGGCATGCTTGAAAATAATAAAGTATAATTAACTGATGAAATAGTAAATAAAGATTTAATGCATAGAATTAGTAATTTAATATTGATTAATTAGCTTACTTTCTTGGGGGTTATGAATTGAACAAACTTGTTCTTGCCCTTGCCACTGCTACCATTAGGAGAACTGTGACGGGATTGAGAATGATGATGATCCCTACCACCTTGATATTTCTTTATATTTTCTCTAACATATTTGTTATAAATGAAAGCTGCTCCTCTGAACTGTGGCAGAACTAGCCATGCCACCAACGCTAACTTCACTGTGTACCAAATTGGAATCCTGCAGGAAAAAGAAAAAATTGAATGCATCAACCATATAATTAAGTTGATCACACTTTATCAAAATACTGATTTTTACGAACATTTTAGTTTCTTAATTTAATTAATAATTAGTTACCATTCTAAGATGGACTGGAGGACCATCTCTGTAAGAGTCAGAAATGAATATAGGATCCAGTAAGCAAGCCACTGCTCATCATCCAGTTTGGAAGGGCTCTCAATGGCAATCACAGATGCATATCTACTCAACAAAGCAGAAACAAAACCAAAGAAATTGAAGTTACAAATTAAAAACCGTTCCATCATTTGGTGCATCTAACAGAACATATATTTTAACAGCTGAGGTACTTACAAGGGGTACAGCAACATCAAGACCGGCCTGCACATAACACAGCCAAAAATAAGATGATTAAAACAAGAAATAAACAAGAGTTGAGTACTTCAAACAGAAACCATCAAGTGGGCAAGAATTCATACCCAGATAATGCATGAACATGAGTCAGAAATGTCCAAAAACGATTCATCTCGCTTTCCTCTTCTCCTGATTCTTGATGGGTTGTAACTAAAACAGATAACAGTGTACACCTGAAGTAGCTGAATCAATGACAAATGAGAAAACGATTTGAATGTCAAGACAAGAAGACAATTTGAGAAGCCGTTTGATGGCGAAAGTGCATATACTTATACCAAGAAAAGAATTGACACGTGGCAGGATGAGAGCCGGTATCGGATTCTGCCTTAAACGTGTCGAAGTGGATTTAGCACCGTCCAGATTAGATTAGCAGTGAGCCAGTGATGAATAATAAATGCGTGTGTGAAGGTGCATGCTGGACGGACCTGCAAATCTAATAAATAAATTGCCTTAATCAACTGATTAATGATAATAACAATGAAAAATTAATGTGTCTTTGTTCTTTTCCCAAAGCCCAAGCCACGTTTCATGTCAACGTTGGTGACACGTGCCATCTTCGAAGAGGGTCCATTATGAGGACAAGGCTTTGCTTTTCTAAGACTTCTCTTGACGGATAGAACTAGACTAAGTAATAGCTAGGCCTGCCCATTTTTGAGCCCAAAACATCATGTGAAAAAAACAATTGCCCAGACCTATATTGACTTCGAACAAACAATTTACCATAAATGTGAAAAAAAAAAAAAAAAAAGAGGATAAGTACAATTTAGTATCATGTGGTTTTACCTTTTCGCAAAATCAGTTCTGTGGTTTTTTTTGACGTTTTAGTACCCTGTGTTTCATATTTTTTTACACTTTACACCCTTCTAACAAATATTGTTTAAAATATATGTTTTAATGTAAAAATAATATGGATTTTTAATACTAAGATCTTATATTGAGTGACATATT
>CATIWK010038432.1:0-19279 GCA_949634005.1 Mallotus japonicus | reverse complement strand
CAAAATTGGCAGAAGCACTAACCAAGAATGGGAAATCTGTTTTAATTTTAGATGATGTGTGGGATTATATCCCTCTTGACAAGGTCGGAATTCCTGTTGGCGTGAAGTTGATTCTAACAACTTGTTGTTTAGATGTGCAGCAGAGGATGCGTTGCCAGGGGAGGGTTAAAGTGAAACCTCTTAAGCAGAAGGAAGCATGGGGATTGTTCTTAAAAGAATTAGAGGATGAAACTGTACTCCATCCAGAAATAAAAATAATTGCAGAATTAATTGTTGACAAGTGTGATGGATTGCCATTGGGAATTGAAGTGATGGCAAGAAACTTGAGGGGAGTGTGTGACGTAAGTAAATGGAGGAATGCACTTGCAAATTTGAAAGGAGCAGTAAGGAGTCCAGAATACAGGGAATTATACCAAAAGTTGAGACGGAGCTATGATTATTTGAATGATTCAGCTTTGCAACAATGTTTTTTATATTGTGCATTATTTCCAAATTGGTATACGGATGTGAAAAGGACATTGATTGATTACTTGATAATTGAGGGAATAATCAAAGGCAAGAAGAGCAGGCAACAACAGTGTGATGAGGGCTATACGATGCTCGATAGACTTGAAAATGTCGGCTTGATGTTTTTTGATTGTACATTGACGATGCATAGCTTGATTAGGCATATGGCTGTTAAAATAATGGAAGAGAGTTCATGGGCCATAATAAAAAGTGGTGAAGGGGACTTTCCAGATGAAGAGAATTGGAGTGAAGATCTCGTGAGAGTTTCATTATTTAACACTTGTAATGAAGAAATTCCTTCCAACCTTTCGCCATACTGTCCTAACCTTTTAACCCTATTACATGAAAATAGTACGAGATGGATTCCAGATTCTTTTTTCAAGCATATGAGCAGCCTCAATGTGCTTGATCTTTCTTCTTCTGGTATTTCAGAATTGCCAAGTTCTATCTTTCATTTGGTGAGTTTGGGTGCTCTTGCACTGAGATTTTGTAGAAATTTAAGGCAAGTGCCGTCATTAGCAGAGCTTAGGAGGTTGAAGAAGTTGAATCTCTGTTGGAGCGGAATTGAAGAATTGCCTCAAGGAATGGAACTGCTGTCTAATCTCAGATATCTTGATGTGATTGGAACAAAAGTAAAGGAGTTGCCGCAAGGAATATTACCAAAGCTTTGCCATTTGCAAGTTCTCTATGTTGATGTAACAGTTGAAGCAGAGGAAATAGCGTGTTTGAGGAAGTTGGAAGAACTGATATGCTGTTTCCACAACGTTAATGAATTCAATAAGTGGACCACGTCCTTGAAAGGCCGTCAAATAATCCAATGCAGATGTCTAGTTGGACAAAACAAATGCAAAATTTATGACTTTGGTCTTGAGGGAGTAGATATTAAATTCACACGCTGCAACATAAACTGGGAAGATGCTGCCTTACTTCTTCCAGGAAATATTGAACGTCTGGTGATTGAAAACTGCCATGTTGAAAGAAGATTTATGTTGGAAAAGGCAACTACACTGAGATACTTATATGTTAAGGATTGTTATGGGGTAGAATATTGCTTTCTTTTCTTCCCACAGTACTTTGAGGTTTGTTCAGCACTACAATTTTCTTTTCTTCTCCCCACAGCACTACAATTGCCAGCTCCTAATTCAGGTACCTTTTCGCATCTTAAAACTATAGACATAATTAAATGTCAAAGTTTGAAGAAGCTGTTCCCTCGTTGGGTGATGTCAAACCTTCAAAACCTGGAGGAGTTTACAGTGAAGGATTGTGAGAAAATAGAGGAGATAATAGTGATGGAAGAGACTCAAAACTTCATTGGCTTTCACAATGTTGGGTCCTTGTGTCTCCCAAAATTAAAGAGGTTTGAATTGAGTAAATTGCCAGAACTGAAGAGCATTTGCAGTTGCAAATTGATTTGCAATTCTCTTGAGTCCCTTACGGTAGTTGATTGTATGAAGGTAGAATGGATGCCATTCTCTCTACTGGACGATCACCATTCTTCTCCTATTCCTTCTCTTAGAAAAATTGATATGAAGCCGAAAGAATGGGTGGAAGGGCTGAGTTGGGAGCATCCTAACACCTACACTATCCTACGCGAGAAGGGAAAAATATATTTGGGCTAATTATTTTTTATTTTTATTTTTTTAATCACTTTTTGCTTTGGAAATGGATTAACAAATTGCTGAAGAAACTTGAGTTGAGAGCATTTGTAGAATCATGTTTTTGTGTGTGTTTCTCAATTGAGATCTCAATTGTATTTGTAGTACTATTATCTTCAAGACCGTTCTAAATTATTATTATTATTATTTTGTATTTTCAAACAAACAAAAACACATCTTTATCTAATTTTCATACACTTCTTCAAATAAAGATACATATTAATAAAATTCACAATTTTTTTTTTCTAAAAATATCATAAAATTATTTTTCAACAGACTATTATCTTTTACTTCAATTATGACACTTTTTTTTTTAATTTTATTTTAGCACAAATACTTTTCTTCTATGTCATCACAAGTTCCTCTTTCTACTTCTATTCAACATAAAGTGGATCAATTTTCACTAAATTAAGATGATATCTTTCATTTAGATTTTTTTTGAATGTTACTTCAGATTTCTACTTACTCCTCTGTATATTTTATTGAAATTATTTAATTAATATATTTAAATTATTTATGTTATTTATATTTAAAATAATTAAATAAAATATCTATTAATTTATGGTATGCGCATTCACGGATTTGCAACTAGTTTTCATAAATTTATCTTATACTATTATCTTTTACTTAATTTCATTAATTTTGTTATTTTTTATTGCATTTATGTGAAATCAAAATACTAGATAAAATAACTGATTTTAAGAGAAAGTGAAGTTAATGAACTTAATATACAAAGTTGATATAAAATGAAATCGAAAAAATTAATGAATTTATTAAAATTAAAAATTAATTTTTTATTTTAAAGTGTTGATAAAAAAAATAAATTAAAGTGTGAAATTTAATTGGTAATGCAATTTTAAATTTTAAAATAATTAAAAATAAAAAATTCATTTGGTTTATCTTATTAAAGTAGAGATATTAAAGTATTGTTTTTTATAAAATGGAAAAATAAAATTTTTTATTTAAAAATATGAATAAAATTTAGAGAAAATTTAAAAAAATACCTATTTGACCAAGTTTATTTCTTTTATGATCATACCCATTTTATTTTTTCAGATTTGGTTGTTGTGTTTTCAGTTTTGATCCGGCGTCCTTTTGTTTTTCATTTCTAGCCTTTCTCTCGCTCGGTACCAAAACCTCCGCTATATATATTTAAAAAAAAAGAAAAAAAAACACGCCCTTTAAGCTTAAGCTCTTCAAAGAAAAAAAAAACACTCTCAGGCCTGTGGTTCTCCATTATCATCAATGGCGATTCCTACATCGGAGAGAAGTGAACCAGTTACCTGAATTTTTGTCCATGCCAGTCGGAGATAAGCTAAGAGAAAAACTCAAAGGCTTCAACATTACCGGTGAACGTCTCCGCCTCAATGAGGTGGCTCCTCCGATCACTAGAGATCCAAATTTGGCTTCATCATGAATCTTGAAATAGTAAATCTCTAATCTCTAATCTTTCTCTGATTAATTTGGATCTCGTTTCAATTAGTTTAGATTAGATTAGATTAATTGTTTGTTTAATAATTTCCTCTTAAGGTTAATAATTGATTTAGTTGATTAATTTTGATTTTATTTTTGTTGTAATGTTATAGATCTTGGTGATTTTGAGTTTTGATGAGTTAGATTCATTAGTTTTTGGTGACTGATCTTGTTGCGGTTGTTAACTTAAATTAAATTATTATTATGATTATTTGTTGCAACGATTATTTGTTCAGAAAATTATATATAACCTGTGTGTTTTTAAACGCAGAACTAGGAGGAGAAGGAGGTTGCTATTTACAGAAGATCAAGAGAAGCATTGTGGAGCTGAAGTGTAGTTAGCTTAGAGCTGTGTCTTAGGTAAGTCTTCCATCTTGCATGTTGATCTTTGAAAACATCTGATTTTCATGGAGTCATCGTTTTGTTGTTGTTTGATGCGATTCCTTTGACAATAAACTTTATATGAATATAAATATGGATTTTTTATATTTAATTCTGTTACTTGTGTTGATTTTTCTTTTTTCACTTCGCATGAGTGCAAATTCTCATGCATTTCTAATTTAGCTAATTTCCCGAATGATAAAAATACAGTCACTGATTTATAAAGGAATGGCTCAGTAATCAACACAGTAACAAGCTGGATTTTTCTGTTTCATTCTCTGAACTTAGCTATACAACTTCTTTGATGATTCAAAATTGGAAAATTTAATTTGATATCTTATTATCTTTAACAATGATGTTAACAGCAGATAGGTGGAAGGTTTCTTTATTAGATTTCAATCATTTGTTTTCTGATGTTCGTAGGAGATCATGGCTTCATCGGCTAACACCAAATGACATGGTTTTGGGCTTGATCTTAGCCAATGTAGCTGTCTTTTTTCTATGGAGAGTTGCAAATCAAAAATTTATGGTGGAAAATTTTATGGTAGGTCCCCCGTTTGTGAATTTGGATATTTCCTTCCTGATGCCACTCCTAAACGATGTTCATTAGATTCCTTCGTTATAGGAACTAGGAAGCACTTCCTTGAAACTGGTGACCATGGCGCAACCACATGTCATCTCATGACAATGTGAACATAATTTTTTCTTCATCTGTTATATTGAACAAATTAGTTATTCCTATGGCAGAATATATTTACACATATCATGTAGCCATGCTCTTTAGCTGTGAATTGTCATGCTGTTGAAGAGCAAACCCTTTAGAATGAGATGGTATTTAAATGTAACACCAATTGTGTTCAATCTCCATTTCATCCTAACTCTCTGGATGCGCCTTGTGCAGATTTCTTTGGGCAATATAAGACATGGACGCGTGTACACGCTGCTTACATCTGCATTCAGTCATATTGATTTGGAGCACATCATATCTAACATGATTGGGCTTTACTTCTTCGGGACAAATGTATGATTACTTTACTGGGAATCTTTTCTTGTTTACAATCTTTTGCTCTTATAAATTGCTTCTGTTTAATATTTTCATGTCAATATAGCCTTCATTTGCTTTTGCATTGTAAGACCGTGTGAAACATAACAAATTCTTGGAAAGACTGGTTTGATATCCTTTCATTTGTTCACATAAATGGATTTAATGTTCTAGACTTGCAACATCCCATGTATTCTCTGCTCTGTTGTTTTAAAATCTTTCTGGTATAGATTCAGAATTGTCACTAATTATAGATGCAATTGGCAAACTTATAGGCTGCTATACAGATGTAAGTTTTAGGAAAATGAATGAGTAATATGTTTGGAAACAAGCTCAAAAGCTTTGCAAGGTATTGAAATTTGTGATGAGCTCATCCATTTCACTCATTACATGGTATTTCTCTCTAATATAAGTCTTAACCATTTTTGTTTGGTCCTACTGAATTAACACTAACCTGTTTAGAATGGACTAGTTCAGAAATGCTAATGAGAAGATCTATGCTGGAATTGTGGGAAAGGATTCTGTTTTAAACTGATTAATGGTGAAACACAGAATTAATTGGATTATTCTTCTTCTACCTTTGACTTCATTTGGACATGATAATTCATTTCCTGCAAAACACAAAATCTATTGCCCAATATAATGCATATATGCCTACCTTGTGTTTCTGCATTTTTCTTTTTGTGTAAAGTTGTTTCTTCAGTCAGTTCCTAAAAAAAATGAATGTGTGGATGTTATTTCTTCTTTGCTCCTTAATATTTTCTGGTTGGCAGATTGCAAGAAGTTTTGGACCTGACTACTTGTTGAAGTTGTACATAGCTGGTGCAATTGGTGGTTCCTTGTTCTATTTGGTGCATCATGGTTTTATGGCTTTATCAACAAAGGTATGACCGTTCCACAACAACTAGTCCACTATATAATTTCAGCATATTCGTGATGATAAGGACATGAAAGTTTAATGCAAATATTGTTTAAGGAAAATGAATGTAATATGTTCACAGCAGCATTATTTTGAATATTTTCTGTTAAATTCTAGTGAAAACATACAGTGGCTCGTTCCTATCTTGTTGGGCTATTATCACTTCAACTCTGACCTAACTTTATGCTAATTACAGGGATATAGAATGTGGACGGATCCTTCAAGAACTCCAGGATTGGTATGCTTTTCGAAACTGTTCATGACAAGCTCATCCTTTTCCTTTTGTCTATTCAAACTAAGCATGTCTGCGCATACTGTAACCTAATTAAGTATTTTCAATATCTGAAAAGAATCCCGTTTGTAAGGATTTATGTTCTGGTGCTTTAAACCCTGAACCACTTTAACAAATAAGTTCAATAAATTGATAGCTGAAAGCAAATACAATGATCACGAAAGACAAGGACTAGTGTCAATCCCTCATGTAATAACTTTTCATGCCACTGTTTTAATTTCCATTTATGTGGATGTTGAAGCATTTAAAATATAGTTGTGTCTAAAAATGTATGAGTAGGTTTAATTTTGTCTCTAAACACCCCTTAATCGCTAAGCTTTTTCATTATCTACTCAATTTCATTGGATGTTATATTAACCAGCTTCCCTTTGTGTATTTGGGAGATAAATAAAAATCTTAGGTCGTTTCTTTGCTTCCAAAATTTTTAGTTTTTCTCATCTTCTGGACATGCAAATGGAACATAATTTAACTTTAAAACCTTGACTTATGACTTATGAGTATGCTTGTGTGACTTATGAGTATGCTTGTGTTTTTCAGGGAGCTAGCGGGGCTGTCAATGCTATCATGCTGCTTGACATATTCCTGTATCCAAGAGCAACTCTTTACTTGAATTTTATTATACCAGTTCCTGCAATATTACTGGTAAGGTTTTATTGATAAAAAATTAATTGATCATTTAGTCCTTGTTGTTTTTTATGGCATTCTATTGATTGTCATTGTAGGGGATCTTTTTGATCGGGAAAGATGTATTGAGGATAATGGAGGTGCGTTGGTTTTCTTCATTTATCTTACTAACAAACTTTTTGCTGTGGCATATGTGAGTGCCTGCTTGTGGTTATGGAAACAACTAAATCTTAACTAATCTGAAATATTACTTCACTATTGATTGGCATTGGTTTCATTTTTCAGGGAAATAGTAATATCTCAGGATCCGCACACTTGGGGGGTGCTGCAGTTGCTGCTATAGCATATGCTCGAACAAGAAAAGGACGGTTTTGAGTTCTTGATAGGTATACTGACTTTCTTGTTTCAACCTTCGTGAATTTTATTCAAGTGCCTTTTCAATAGAATGATCTCCTTCTTAGGATGAACTCTCAATTTGTAGATTTTAGCAGCTCATTCCAATTGTTATTGTCTTGCATTGAGCTTCATATTAATTATCAATAGCAATTCAAGTTCCTTCAAATTGCAAAAGCCAAATTGAAGCTTGTTCACTTATATGAATGCTATGTCTGTTTTCATTGAAGACAAATGAGAAGCTTTTAACATAGTCGTGCAGTAATTTAAAGTGGATAGCTTTCCAGAAAGCAGCTATTTTCTACTTGTCCATAAAAAATTTGCATTTTGTTGTAAAAGCCAACAGCACCCTGCAAATGATGCTTGCAATTGCCCACTTACATGCATATAAGGACAGTACTCAGCTTCTGTCAACCAAACAATACTCAAAGTTTTGCAAACAAATCTAAAGCAGACAATGACTAGCATCATTGTTATAGAACTAGTGGACAAATAACACACTCCCACCAAGAAAAACAAGGGATTAATAGGCATGGATATTGTCTTCCTGCATTTTTTAAATTTATTAATAAGAATGTTAAATGACTTAATATATGGGTAGTCTTTAGTTTCATCCCTACAATAGTCAAAAATTGAATTCATGATCTTTTAATGTCATGAAATTTTGTCATTTAACTACTCAATCTTCGACCATCCTTTCTTTATAATCATGTAGAAATAATTTTATAATTTTAATTAAGTTATAATTCAAATTTTATATTTCTTGATCAATAACTTATTTACTTATCTACAGTCTTTTTGCATCTATGTCGAATATATATATATATATATTTCAAAGCTTTTTCATATTTTAAACATTGTCAAGCCATAAGCCAAACAAATACTTTCTCTCAAATAAATTTCCAACCAAGTTGAAGCACAAATATTAATGTTGCCAGCTTGAGCTCCCACACTAAAGAGGGTGTAAAACAGCACAGGCATACATGTACATCCAATGTAAGGAATGCAATAAATTTTTTTTTTTTTTTTCTTGCAAAATGTGTATAACTTTGTTTATTTTTCCCCAAAAAGAAAATTTGGGGGTGTGTAAGAGGGGGGCGGATCGAATTCCCCCACCCCCCTCCCCTCTCAGTTCAAAAAAAAAAAAAAGAAAATTTTGTCATATCTGCCAAAATCTAAGCTCTAGTTTGATACAGTCTAGATTTTTTTTAAGAAAATCAAAGATTACTTGTGAGAAAGCCATAGAATCTTTGGCAGAGATATGAATGATGCAATGTAATGAAAAAGCTTTAAGTCAGCTCAGCTCCAAGAACCAAGAGAGTAGGCGCTGTTATTGACAATAAGAAGAAACAGATCCTTTTCTTTAATTTTGTCAGCAAATGCTTAGGAAATCACAACTAAAAAAAAAAATCTACCAAAGTTTATAAAAAGGTGCATCTCTCTTTTTCACATTGCCCCAATTTGCATTAAATTTGGATTGCAAAAAAAAAATTGCATTAAATTTCCAGGGTACTGAGAGCAAGCAAAAGCCTTACAGGATCAGGCAACTTTTCAATTAATAGCACACACCCATTTGCCCATCTCAAAAATATTTCCAGAGCATATCTTTTTTTTTTTTTTTTTTTTTTGGAAGCATATTTCCAGAGCATATCTCTTTAGCCACCATTTCGTTTCTAATAATTTTTTTAAAAAAATAGGTCTTTATTTTATTTTTATTTTTTTTGTGAGAAAAAATAGGTCTTTGTCATATCTTAATCAACATTCATTCGTCTTCCTTTTATAGCCTAATAGCAGACATTATAAAGCGAAGTCACAGATTCGATCCCCACTCTCCCTTGACCTCTCAATTGTTTAAAAAAAAAATCAACATTCATTCCAATTCATTAAAAAATTACTCTTAAATTATATCAATTGTGTGCCCCAAATTTTTAAAGAGTTTAAAATAGTATTTTCTTATATCATACATACTATCATATATACATACACTATTAGCAATTGATATTATAATTTTATTAAACACTTAATATCAATCAATTATCAACTAACAATCACCAGCTATCAACTAGCAGTTATCAATCATTAACAACAGTTTAACTAAATAGACCTATATTGTAGATGGTGAATTTTGCTTTTTATTTTTTTCTAAAACAATCCTAATTAATTCTTAATCATGGTGCAAATTTATTATGGATAACTAATTTGATACCACTATCTCTTTTCACATGTATTTCCAAATGGTTTCTTTTAAAAAAATGATAAATTATTAATGGAAGCTCAAATAGGCGAGATATGAAAGAAATTGTTGGAGACTTGGAGTTGCCATATTAAGAAGTAGATACATTATGAGTTAGCTATTACAGTGTAAAGTCTACTAATTTAAATGGTGCAAAATAATTTATTAAATTATTATATAAGAGTATTTTACAGTGTGAGATTTTATATTTAAAATTAATATGTTTCATGAATATTTCGTAATTTTTAGAAAATTTTGAATATATTATATTAATATAGGATAAGAAAATAAAATTTTAACATGATGAACTTATACTTGTAAATTCTTATATTTTAAATGTTAAATATTATGATTCTAACTATTTCCTTTGCTATTTCAAAAAAAAAAATATATTTCCTTTACTTGATATTAAATTTATAATTTAAAAATAAAAATCGTTGAATTTATTATTAAATGTTAACTTTATTGAAAATAAAACATTTATTATTAAATGTTACCTTTATTGAAAATAAAACATTTATTATTAAATGTTAAATTTATTGAAAATAAAACATTCATCAAAATTGGAGAAAATTTTAATTTGCAAGGCAATAATATTACACAAAAGCATATGAGAAAACATATGGTCTTTAAAATTTTAAATTCGAGTTTTATGTATAGAAGAGAATTGTCTCTCTTAAACCTAACTCAAACTTTGTTCAAAAAAAAAAACCTAACTCAAACTCCAAATTAAAAAAAAAGCAGGAGTATCATATTGAAAAAAAGAACGAAAAAATCATAATAATACATCAAAAGCATAGAATTACAGATGGGTCCGGCTCATAACATATTAACATAAGGTGAAAGTGCGTTTTTGTCCTTAATGTTTATAGTGAGGCTCACATTCACTCTTTATATAATTTTAGGATCATTTAAGTACAAAATTGTTGAAAAGCTATGATTTAAGTCCCTCACTTTATCTGAATATAAACATTGTTTGTACTCTTTATTGTTTTATTCTACAGTAGAAAAATATGGGTCTCACAACTAACTCCAAGTTGTGTTATTATTTTCTTTCTTTTTGTCCTTCCTTTTCTCTTCTCTATTTTTTTCTCAAATTTATAGAACTATGATTTTTTAGAATTTAAAAATTTCAATCGGAAGTAGCTTAGCTTAGCTTAACTTAGCAATCTACTAAACAATGAAGACAAGTTCCTTTACATCCACCACCTAAGGCCACCTCAATCTTGACATATCGCCCTTGTCATTGCCTCAGTCCACCACTATCCCTCTAACCCTACTTGCTCATTTCACTCTCGGTTCAATATTCCTTACCTCACTTTGTGAACCCAAGTCTCTTTGGTCCGATCTCAACCTCTTCATTGTAATTTTCTTGAAACCATCAATTCTTGGGAGCTCATGTTTGGTCTTGAAGCTAATAGCTTTTGTTTTTATCCTATTACCAAAAAAAACCTTACTTCTTTACCCAACAAAAAAAAAACTCCAATCCCAATTTATTGAAACCCTTTAAAGATGCAAATACTTCTTCTTATATTTTTTTAGGTTTTTCAAAATCCTTAACACATAAAATACATAAAACAAAAGACCATTGAACAAACAATCCTTTATCAAATTCAAATAAAAACTTAAAACCAAAAATAACATAATTAAATTTAACATACCCAAATACCAAGGACACACTTACACATATCCCACACAATTTCATTTCAAATATCAATTCTTAATGAACTATAGGCCTAAAAGGTAAAAAAATTCCACTTACAGGCTTTGGTACAGCTGAATATTCATTTAATTCATTGATGTAATGAAAGAACAAGTTTTGAATGCGATTGAAGTTGACTACATAAATTTTGACACCGCTATAATTTACGAGTCAGAGAGATCTTTTGATAATACTATAACTGAAGCCTTGAAATGTGGCCTTATCAAATCGCAAGATGACCTATTTATCACTTCAAAGCTATGTAGCAGGGATGCTCATTCTCCTCTTGTTCTACTTGCACTTCAAGCAATTCTCAAGTAATTATATATGATTATAGCACAAGAAGATTGAAGCTATATGGATTCATTTTTGTTTATAGTATTTTTAGTTAATCTTTGTTGGATTTTTATATTTGTGTAAGAATTTTGGACCGGAGCATCTTAATTTTCAACTTATTCATTTACTAGTGAGTTTGAAGCCACGAACTCTAATTCCTTTTAAAGCTAAAGATATCGTTTTGATGGATATTGAAACTATTTGGAAGGCTATGGAAGAGTGTTAAATTCTTGGCCTTACAAAACCCATAGGAGTTGGCACTTTGAGAATTAAAAAAAAAAAAAAAGATATATTAAAGGAGAGGAAAAAAAAAAAGAAAAAGGCATGTGAGAGTTATGTATGAGGTTTATATTTTCCTATTGCAAAAATAAAATAGTAAAGTGAATAAATAGTGTTTGTCTTCGGTTTAAGTGAAGGGCTTAAATCAAGCTTTTCAACAATTTCATGCTTAAATGGTTCTAAAATTAAATAAAGGGAAAATGTGAACTTTGGTATAAAAATAAAGGGCAAAAATGCAACTTTCAACGTATATATAATTTGTTCAATGGGCCCATGTCCACACATCAGAGTCAATATTCACCTGAGGAAACTCTATAATAGAGCCCACCATCAAGCCATTGTATGTATGCCACGTTTCCATCTAGATGCAAACTCTAAAACAGAGAGCGGCGTATATATGCATATTGAAGAAAATCATTACTTAAATTTTCTTAATCCCTTTTGTTAATTAATTAAACACAGTTTATTATTTAACCCATTTTTGCATGAATTCTCAGAGCACAAAAACACCCAAAAATCATCCATCACTCTAATCAATAAAATAATCCTAAAAATCCCATCTTTATCATCATCATCATCATCTGATTCCATTTTTTTCTTCAAATTACTGTAAAAATCCCACCTTTTTGTTTTTACTATCACCCGCTAAAACCAAGCCAAAAAAATAAGAGAAGGGGGAGTTTTTTTTTTTTGCAAGAAAATGAGGTGGGAAAGGCTCCAAGGAGCTCAACAGCAGCATCAGAGTAACAATGGGCCAGGGAAGAGGTGGGGACATACCTGTAATTCTGTTAAAGGAGGAAGATTTCTGTATGTTTTTGGTGGTTATGGCAAAGATAACTGCCAAACTAACCAAGTTCATGTCTTTGACACTGGTGGGTCTCTTTGTTATTTCCTTCTTCCTTTTTCATTTTCGTGGGTTTTCTCCTTTTTTTTTTTTTTTTTATTGTGTATATATATATATATATATATATATTTTGGATAAAGTTCGTTTTTTTTAATGCTATGAAGGGGAAGCCGCATTGAAATTTTTCTGTTAGGGTTTTTGTTGATTTATTTTATGTCTTTATTTGTTTGGCAGTAATTTTGTGTTAGTTATTTGTTGTGCTGACTGGCATAGAGTTTGTTTTTTAATGGGTTTGTGTTGTTTTTTTTTTTTCACCCTTGACAATTTTATGTCCACGAGATTATTGTTATTGTTGTTGTTGTATTTGTTGCTTAAGGTGTTTTGTTAGGTTCTAATACTATTGGAATTTTTGAAGTGTTTTTGTTTTGATGCATTGAAGTATTATTGGGATTTTGTTTAGCACTAATTTGAGGCATTTTATGATTTATTATTGAATGTGTTTAAACAGAGCTTTATGAGTTTTTATTTCCTGATTATCTGCAGGTTTTGTTGACTGACACTAACTTCTCTCTTTTAGCCTCTACTTGCTGATATAGCTGGAGTGTGAAAATCCTATTTCAGAATAAATGCACTATATGGCTCTGCTAAAGTGTTTGATTACTCTCTAATAGTGTTTAGTATAATAAGTAATGCTATATTTATTGTAGTCTTTCTTCGCATGATGCATTTATCTTCTCTTTCAGGGTTGTCCATGGTTTGAATTTTACAAAATTTTTATTTTTTTCTTTGATTAGAAACACTTTGTATTTTCCTTTTTCGTTATTAAACTTTTATTTCAAGATTTTTTTTTACTTTTCCAAATCAATTTTGTTGACTCCCGGCTGCTGACTTGCAGCCATGCAGACTTGGAGCCAACCAGTGATCAATGGTAGACCGCCCACTCCAAGGGACAGCCACAGTTGTACTGCTGTTGGTGACAACCTGTATGTGTTTGGAGGCACTGATGGGATGAACCCTCTCAAGGATCTGCATATATTAGATACTTGTGAGTAATGCCTCTACATATTAGATACTTGCAAGTAACACCTCCATTTGGTTTCTCTCATTTCGATTTTTACTGTTGTATCATGTAATGTGCCTTTTGGCATTTTACTATATTTTCATATATTCAGCACCACAGTGAAATTTCCTTTTACTTATGAAGCAGACTAATCATGAAAAAGAGTTGGGCTAAGTAATCAACTTTTGATGTGTTCCTACTGAATATTAGCGTGGTGCGGGAATTTGAATTTGTGTTCATGTTCTATGTCGATTCATATAGTTAACACTTTCGCATGTGTTTTCACTGTAGCATCACATACATGGATATCTCCAACTGTGAGAGGGGAGGGACCGGAAGCACGGGAGGGTCATAGTGCAGCCCTTGTCGGCAAACGCCTCTTCATATTTGGTGGTTGTGGAAAATCCTCAAATAATAATGATGAAGTGTATTATAATGATCTTTACATATTAAACACAGGTAACTTTCATGCATATATGGCTAGGAAAAGAATGAGTTTGATAATTTTCAATTTTGATTTGGTGTGGTTTCATGTGCGCCATTCCTAATAATGGACATCTCAATCTGGATAACAGGACTCACTTCTTTTTCTTTTTTTGTTTTGGTGTGGGGTTGAGATAAAGGATTAAGTAGACTTTTCTAAATTTTTCTTCTTTCAACCTTCTTTGGCTACAGTCTAAAAACATTTTATTTATAGGGCATTTCTGTTTGGTTCTACATTTTAAGAAGTTGGTGAGCTGTTTACACAGACGATAAAAGTGATATTTACTATTTTTCCCTATGCTTTGTCAGAGACATTTGTGTGGAAACAAGCAATAACATCTGGTACTCCACCTTCAGCACGTGATAGCCATACTTGCTCATCTTGGAAGAACAAAATCATAGTGATTGGTGGTGAAGATGGACATGATTATTATTTGTCTGATGTCCACATCCTAGATGCAGGTTTTGCTTGTTCTCATACATACAATATACATGCGCAAAGGATGCACAAAATATATTAATGTTGAGTGTCAACATAAATGAGCAACTACTGATGTATTTGTTTATTTGGACCATAGATATTCCAATTAATTTTATATTCACTTCTGTGCAATGTTTGACATTCTTTAATTTGTCAGAAACTCTTGTATGGAAGGAACTCAACACAGTGGGTCAGAGGTTGCCACCTCGAGCTGGTCATTCAACTGTTGCTTTTGGCAAGAACTTATTTGTTTTTGGGGGATTTACAGATGCACAAAATCTTTATGATGACCTTCATATGCTTGATGTTGGTATGTATAATGCTGTTATCTACGGAATTTTTAGTGGCCATCCAAAATCTATTCCCTTGTCTTTCCTTTCCATTCTAAAGTATCCTGTAACATAGTTGACAACTTTTAAGTTGAAAAACGTGTACTCAGGTTTGGCAGACGTGTAATTCGTTTAGACACAAGCTAAAATGCAAGTGACATGGGGGCTTTGTGAACTTTACGTGGGCCTAATTCAATTGAATTCGTTTGACCCACCTATTAGAATGTGAGGAAACATCTTCCATTCGGTGTTTTAGTAACTGGATTTCTTGTGTGAGGGTTGGAAGGTCATTTGTAATAGTTTTTAGAACCTGCGTGTGCATATCTTGTTTGGAGTTGCCAAGACCATGCATTCCTCTCTACCTTTGTTTAATCCAAGCTATCACCTACCACAATTTCTTTCGCAATTGCTATCAAAAAATTTAGCTGATTGCTTGGCCTATTTATCTTTTATTCTCCTAATCATCCACATTTCATGATTTGTATAGATACTGGTATATGGACAAAGATAATGACTTCTGGAATTGGACCTTCTGCAAGATTTTCTGTGGCTGGGGATTGTTTAGATCCACAGATTGGTGGTGTACTTGTGTTCATAGGTGGTTGCAACAAGAGTCTTGAGGCACTAGATGATATGTATTACTTGTATACAGGTACAGTACAGTCTTTTCAATCTTTTCCTGAACTAAACCATCTTATTTAACCTACTTTTGGTGAATTTGATTATGTTACTCCTCAAATCCTTAAAAGAGCTCAGAATTTTGTAGTTTTTGGATAGCCTGATAAACCGTCTGATTTTAGGATTTGCAAGCATACGAGATGAACGGCGGCTAGAAAAATTATCCTTGAGGAAACAATTGAAGCTTAAGTGCCAAGAACAAAATCTTAATTCTCCTGTACTTGATAAAGCTCTGGTTAGAATTGACACAGGTGCTGATTTTCACCATACTGTGCCCACTTATGCGCAACCAAGTAAGAGTTGGATTACAATCTTTCTTTTAGTCATTAATCGTAGTTCTATATAATGAGTTGAAGTCAATGATTGTGCATATTCAACTAATGAACCTTAAGGAAATGGATGGTTTGATATGCACATCCACTTATGCCTTTAAATGCGTGTAGGAACCAGGAAGTGAACACTTGAATTTGATGTCTTCTAAACGTACAAGCTCTATGAGATCACCTTGATGTTGTTTTAATGAATTCACTGCTGATCTCTCGCTTTGATAGTTAATGGCACTTGTTTGATATAGGAGTATCATGTTTGATTCAGCTGACATACATTGATTGCATAATGGTCATTGTGACAAAAATTTATATGTGAAGGATTTTGAGTTGTTTTACCAAACATTTATACTTGCAGGCAGAGAGAACTTGCGGTTGAATCAAGTACGTCTTCATCAAGGGAAGAAGACCTTTCAAGCCAAAGTTGCTGAAAGCTTCCCACATGGATATACCATTGAAACCATTATAGACGGGAAGCCTCTACGTGGAATACTGTTTGCCAACAAGCCGTTCTCTCCCCAGATGGCTAATCAAAGTAGTACTAGGTGAGAAAATGGTAATTCCTTTGTTTATCTATTATCAATATTGATTTCCTTTTCTTTGAACTATGGTTATCCTATAATGGTGTGTGATTTTATAAGGAAAAGGCCTGGTGGGGAAACTGGTGCTTTGTTGAATGGTGACCATAACAACAAATCAAAGATATCTAGAACCCTTAAACAGGATGGAATAGATCACGTGCAACCAGACAACATTCATGGTTATGAAACCAAATCACATGAATTCAAGTCGGAAGCTGATGTTGCTCCTTATTCGAAGACTCTAACTTCTGATGTTTCTCAGCTCTATGAGGTCTAAACCTTTGCTTCCCATTTGGAAGTACTCCCTTCCTATCTTGAGTATCATGTCTTCTTTAGAATGTAGAGGAACTGTGTTAAATCTGGCATGTGTGACCAATGATGGGAACTGCAACTTACAGTTAACATCTTTCCTCTTGTTAATTTTGTGATAGAAATTGCACTGTACCATAGAATCTATTATTGAATTAAATTAGGATAACTCTTAAGTAGTTAATTAATGATCCATGTCAACTCATCAGTAAGGCACAGAGAGTATTTCTGAGGAACTCCAAACATTTGTTCTTGCTGGTTCCCCTATGCTGCGTAGCTTCAGAATGCTAAATGCTGATGCAATTCAAAATTAGGAAATGGGAGAATTGAAAGAAAATAATTCATCTGCTTATTTTAAACTGTTCTCCTCAAATTATTAAAGAAAAAAAGTAAGAAGTGAAAAAAAAAGGTTATCATGAATATTCTGCCTTTCACACATTCAGTTGCAAGTATCAGCTTCTTTTGATATGTATCACGGAATGATCGGTTAATCATGCATCCCTTTGGTACTAGGAATTTCCATACCAAAAACCTCTTGTATTTTCTCCCTTTGATGAGTGCAGCATTCTTACTCTTAAAATACCACTTTTCATTATGACACTATCAACAGTTGTTCAAACATTGAATGAAAAACTAATTCCTATGTGCGATTGTCTTTTAACATATTGGTTGGCTTTTTGTGCAGGTCCCTACAAACTCAGATCCGTCTGTAGCTCCTCTGAATTTAAATGATGTTATGATAAGTGATGCACCAAACTCTGATCCTGAATTCCCAAAGGATTTTCCTACCCCAGCCAAGGAATCTATCACTTTATCCCTAAAGCAAGGTAAGATACCATTTAGTTTATGGCCAGCTAACGTTGGCAAAAGCCAACCAACCCTAAACCAAGGTGTAACATGTTAGATTAGTTCAGGAAATTATAAATTATTTATAGGTTTGGATTTGTTTGTAAGGGACATATAACATATATTGATAGATGACATTTTATGGCTATTCCAAAGGAAATGAATTTTAGTACATAAATCATGTGATGGAGGGACGTCGTACGAGATTTAGATTCTATTTAATGTTTTCATTGCTTGACGTGTTTAGATAGCAATCAAAACTGAAGCTACATAGTGCTAATTTATGTTTTCTTGAAATGTTAGTTATGATCCACAACAATTTGCTTTAGATTCAATCCTGCAAGAATTCTAATCTAGGGAATCTTATTTATATATAAGTTTTGTTTTCATCATCTGGAGTGATTTCTGAGCTGTTGAGTTAATTTAAAATTTGCATCCATATTTAAGACTCCTATTTGGCAGACTTGTTTCTCAAGTTCATATTCAGTGTCATGCAAAGACTAGGTCAAGCCCTGGACTTGCTGGAACCTGTAGATGAGGGTTTTAATGGATGGGAAGGGGACGACTACCTTCTGTTTCCCATCTGACATGTAGGCCTAAAAAGAATGTTAGGACTAAATAACTTTTTCAACATTGTTTGAATTTTTATTACCTATAATCTTTGTGCCTTAAGACTTTACTAATCAGAGGGTGAGATGGGCTCTTAGTATAATTATCTCTTGTGCTTGCTACTGATTGCTATTGACAGATGACAGAACACCCACTGCTGGGGTAGGCAGCGATGCAGGGAAATCAATTTGATTGAAGAACAATTAACCTTTTTGGAATAGCTGGATGTGAACCACCTGCCTCTGTACATTGATGACTTTGAAGGTGGACATAGATGCATTTGACTGGTGATACACAGAATCTGCTTTCTAACTGGTGTGATCTGCCACCTACTAGTTCTTACTTATTCCTTTCTCCACCAACTAATAGTTTTTTTTTTTAAGTTAAACATTAGAAATCCTAGTAGCCTAGTTGACTATAGTTATTACTAGTTTTTTTTGTTTATAAATCTTGCAATGTCTTGATTTGTTACTTCTTTGAATCCGACCACATACGATGATGAGAAAAGAGGTTGCTTATCAGAAATTGGAGACTCCAGTGGGTGTCTTTTTCTGTGACAGAATTTTGTTCTCGGAGTATCTTAAGTAGACTTGAAGTAGGTCCTTTATGCTTCCAAAGAGTTGGTCATGTTGCTTAGGTTATAGCTTCACAGACTATCTCTCCCTCAAATTATTTTCTTTTCTTTGTATTTCTTTCTCTGAAAGGAAGTAACTTGTAGGGATATTATTTTCATAGCAGTGTTGATGTTTGTTTGTTTTATTCATACTCAACTTTTCATGGATAACTTAAAAGTTGAGTATGACCAGAAACAGAGCATTGCTAGCAAAAAAACATGGTCATATTTCTATCTACTGTTAACCAAATGGATTCCATGTTTTTGGCTAGTGCTAAAAATTG
>CATIWK010038425.1:0-11280 GCA_949634005.1 Mallotus japonicus | reverse complement strand
TGAAAATGAGTTTTGTTGAGTAGATATCATAGAAAACTAATGCCCACTTAGTTGTTTTCCAAGTTGAAGATCAAATCTGCATTGATTTCCTGAAAGCAAAGTGATGAGGTATAGCAAAGTGCTTTGCCCACTTTGGACCTATTTTAATCAATTCCAATAATTAAGGAGTGACCTCCCTAAAGCAACCAGGCAGGCCCCATGGCCATGTTATCATTTTAGCTTCTTTTGTATTGTCATATAGAAGCATTCTCCCAAAAAAAAAAAAAAAAAAAATAGGGCACCATTTTTATTATTGAGGTTCAACGGAGTATACATATCTTGATCCTACAGAATCATTGGAGGGTATAATTTTTATTTCAAATCAATAATTACCGAAATATTCACAGAAGGGAAAAAATAGTATAAAACCCACCACTTGTGGTCTAGTGGTGGGGGTGGTGAGCCCATGACTATAGGTCATGGGTTCGATTCCTGGGGGCGTAGCCTCCAGGAAAAAGAGGTTGAAGTCAATCAGTTTAGAGCTGGCATGTTCCAGGCGCGGGATTGGCTTAAAGATGTAGTACAATATGATAAAATTGAGGAATAAATCATAATTAACCCAAGATTCAATTGTCTTTTTTTTTTTTTTTTACCAAAAGACTCAATTGTCTCAACACTCAAAAATCTTAATTTGATATATTGGGCTTATATAGACCAAATTGTTTAACTTGCTTATGAGACACCTGATTGATATGAATTTAGTCTGTGCATGCAAATTCACTCATAAATGTTTCAAATCCCCTCCTATTGATTGCATTTATGAATTTAAAAAAAAAAATTAGAAGTGAAAACTAGCCAATAATTTCTCCCAGTACGAAAAAGAATTGCACATGAAAACCATATATGTTTTAATAAACCATAAAAGATTGGTTAATATTGGTTGAGGAATAAGAATAATTTTATATTTTTAACATATAGTATATATACATATACTTAATGAACTTTTATATATATAATTTTATTATAAAAGCTCTGATTTCATATATCATATTAGAAAAAAATATATTTGACTAGAATTTTGAACTATTAGTGTAGTGAGGCCTCAAAATTAGTTCCTATAAAATTTCATATTAATTATATTCAAGGTTGGTTGATCCTTATATGATAGCTGTAGCTTACTAAAGAAGACTTTTGACAGAATTTGATGTAAATGAGTTCTACAAAATTTCAGGAAAACTAATTATGTTGGTTACTAATTCTATTCCATCACAAAATATAGATTTATTACTAACACCCGTTGGAATTAGTTGGCAAGTAGTTGTTCTTGCTTAAAGCGACATCTCCATTCGAGTCGTAACGTATGCAGTCACATTAAATTAATTGTTAGAAGATTTTTACCGTCCTTATGGCTCTTGCTCGGATCAAATAAGATTAGTTAGAGTTCAATAAAAAAGACACATATATATATATATATATATATAGACACACACAAGTGAAATGCAGAACCATACACAAGCTTTTCAGGTTTTTGGATCCAACACAGAAAATTTTCAGAAAATGAGAAGGCAAGCATTGCAATACAAATGCTAGATAGCAAAAGCTTATAATTGTAGAGGAATCATTCTTGATTGTGCGAGTCAAATCATCGTTGACATAGCACATTTTACAGAATATTGTATTCAAGCTCTAATGCTAATATATAAACAGAACATGGAAATGGGAATCACTTTCTTTATCAATTGGTAAAGAGCTGATACCTGCATTATGCACTAAACCATGATGTACTTGGCATCTCTCCAATCATCAAATTCATGAAAATTACAACCCTTATGCAGAATTATGATGGTACATTGAAGTGGAAGAGCCAAGAGATGACAAACGCAAAGACCATACATGCTAGCAAGAAGTTCAGGAATCTGTGGCCCTGCCAGAAGTGTCGTGTCTCGGCTGTGTGCACAGATGGAGCTGTTGTTGCAACAGCGGCTTCATTGGCTTCATTCCACTGCTCCACCAACTCAACCTCATTTGGACCAGTAACATTTCGTGCAACTGATCCACAAATCTCACAGGTTCTGCACAATTAGACAAAGAAATTACTTTCAATATTTCATCGACAGTACACTAACATCTGGCTATATTTTGTTTCAAATCACTGCACATAAATCAATACGAACAACATCTATACCAGGTATAAAAGAATGTATTGATATACCTTTGCAAATTTTCAACATAATCATTGAAACACAAAATAAAGAAGAAATGAACAGAAGATCTGAAACAGTCAATTGCATCAGTTCTCCATTTCGCAGAAGGGTATCCTGATTGAGTATAAGTAGTTACTTTGTTGATTTCCTACCGATGCAGCCTATTCACAATTTCATTCATGCCTATGCATTTCAAAATTCAATTTGTTGGGAAATTTTGAGTTTCCAAAGATGGGATATTCACTGATCATATAGATAACAGATTCTTATCAATAGAGAAATGACTTGGTATCAAAGATTCGCAGTTATTCACAGATGTAACAAAGTCTAGTAGGTGAATTGCAAATAAGGGTAGAAAACAAAGATCAAAAGCTTGGCTACAACCTCATGCATGGTACCTTCTAGGCCAGTGAAAATCAAAAAGGTTACTTTTATAGAATGTTGATAATGTGGAAAATATACAGATCTTCCATGACCAACTTTTCCAAGGCAAGTAAGCAGTGAAATGAACACGTTTTGCTGCATTTGAAATCAATATTCATGGATGTTCAATTTTGACAATGGATGGTGTGCATTTTCCAGCATAAGGAAGCTCTACCTTAAATCCTCAAAGTGGATTAGCTGGCAGGAGCAATGGATTGCCTGCTGAACAAGACATGAACATCATGAATTGTAAATGCGGTAAGGCCTCACCAAGCAAATATATCAAGTAAACTAGTTTGCTTTCATAGTTATTCCAGGGAATAGTATTGTCTTAATGAAACTTGAATGCAAATCATCCAAAGGACAATGATAATTAGTACCAATTGTTTATGAGGGGAAGGGCTAAAAAAGAGAAGGCAGTGGTAATTAGAACCAGAGTGCTATTTGTGGGAATCTTGAAACTGATATGGACTACTGACTCAGGGCACCCAACCAAACTTGTCTTTTCTTTTGAATACAATGTCAATAATCCACTTTAATCTTTATTCATAGGCCACCAGCATGATACCAGACAAGAGAACAAAATCTCTGATATCATTACTTTAGACAACATGACAAATTGGAAGTGGGTACCTTACTTTCCCAAATACATGCATTTTAAACTACTGAGTGCCATATAGATAGATCCAATTCTTGCAAACTGAAAATTATAATTTAGAATTCATACTAGGAAATATCTGCAAGTGGCAAATATTTTGACCAAAAAACAAACTCATACTCCAACTTGATTCATAGATAAATGCCAAAGTGACGTAGGATAAAGGGATGCACTTTTTCTTCACAACTTAATCTCAAGAAAACAGAAAATTTATTGCACTTCTCTTTTTTTTTTGAACGAATTGCACTTCTCTTTTAATCATTGGAAATGTAAGTGGGACATTTGGTGGTTTCGTTTTTTGCATTTATCATTTCTTATTCACTTGATTTAGGGCTCAATCTACTTTTACATCCATCTCTTTTTGATCTATAAAAGGAGATTTTACTCAAAAACTTAGTTTCCATTAATTAAGAGTTCACATGTCTCTTGCAATAGCATGATCCTTATTGACAAGATTTTCACCTGATATTGTTCCAGAAGATTATGCTAAACAAAATATACTTTCAGCAGCAAACACTAAAAACACCATTAGATAACCAAACAACAAATACCATGGAGCTCATTTTGTCTATATTTTCTTTGATAATAAGGAGCTCATTTTGCTACATGCAAAATCCCTCACACACCAACTTTTTTCCTTACTTAAAGAATCAATTATTTCACATAATGTGACATTATTTCATTCATAAGCCTCTATTTACTCTTAAAAAATTTTAGCAAAAGCATCATGTTGCCCTTGCAGGCGATATAAAGAGCCAGTATAAATTTTAAGTAAAGCTGCACTTGCCATAAAAAAATCCTACAAACTGACCTGACTCCAATTTGTTCCCATTGCCAAATTTAAAAAAGCTTAACAGAAAACCAACAAATTGACATCTCTGCAATACCAGTAAAGATCATTGGCCAAGATGTAGCATTCTTTACCCAGAATCATAATAAATACAAAAAAGGGGGCATTGAAGGTACCAAATGCAAAGAAGAAAAAGACATGAACAACTATCTCTATAACTACAACAAAAGTAAAAGATCAATTCTTTTCCTCATTTAGCTACTTACTTGTTTCCTTTGATTTTGAACCAAGCTTCTGCACACTGCTTATGAGCAGCAGCCAAATCATCTTTGCAAGAACAACCTAACTCAATAGGCATACCAGAATCTTGATTCCCAGCATCCAAGCTCAGATGACAAATCCTGCAATCTTTTTCAACCTTTGACAAATGTACCTTAATCTCAGTCACCCCACACTCCAGATCCACCTCAGACACAGAGGATCTACTCGCCTTAACAATCTCACTGCTTGAGCCAGACTCACTTGAAGAGCTTCTTTGCTCTTCATCATCTGACTGATGGTGGTGGTGACTGAAACTTCCCTCTATATCATCATCATCAACAACATTAACACCAGCATGGGGTTTTTGCAAAGCTTCCATCTTTTTTAAGACCCAGATACTGAATCTTCATGTAATGGCTTTGAGAGGCAGAGATCATAAATACCCACCAAAGGTTTCAAGTAGCTCTGTAATATAAGCTATATCATAGTATTGAATTAAAAAGATTCTTTCTTGCAATACTGTGGTAAGTAACAGTACTGTAGTTTGAGAGGTGCTCTCTGCCTCACATCTCTATCTCACTATAGTGTGTCAGTTTTGAACAGAAGTTGTAGTAAAAAGATAGAAAGATCAACAAAGAAAAATACAGTATCAGTATTATGCAGAGAGTAGAAGAAATAATAATGGAGGCTTGTTCTCTCTTTCTTTTTGTTATTTGCTGTTTTTGAGTGTAAAGTGCTGCCCTTTATTATTTATTTAGTAATTTGTTAATTGGGTTAGTGCTACGAAAAGAAGACAGGCAGCTAAAAAAATGATTGAGAGAAAGAGAAAATTGCTTAAAAAGTGAAGGATTTGGGAGATGATTTGACATTGAAGTGACCTATTAAAACTGTTATTTTTCCTCAAGGATAATGTAATATAAGTGCCACAGGCAGATTTTAATTTGTCTTCTTCAATCTTTTTTTTATAGATATTTTGTAATTTTTTTTTTTGGGGTTGGTACTCTTTCTCCTTTAATTGCAGCATGGGACTTGCACACCTGCTTTGATGAGGTGATTGCTTTTTCTAAGCCACAAAAGGCCAATATTGGCCTTCCCCTTTTGGGCACAAGTCATGTTTGCACAAGGGTAAAATAGAGTTTCGCCACAAAACCATGTGTTTCTTTTTTTTTTTTTGAGTAGAGAACCATGTGTTTCTACAATACGAGGGTTGTCTTGCTTCTTTATGAAAAGGAGGGGTCTGGCATATCAGGAACAAGCTTCATGATTGTGCATGATATTTTTGATGGCTAACTTTAGATTTTACCTTATGTAATTAAGACATTGTCTTTAACTTAACCCCTTTTGGTCAAAGTTTTAATACAGAGACAGGCAGGGGACCAGCTGACAAAAGAGCCAAGTGACCAACCTTCTATTATTTATGTTTATGCCACAGGAGGGATAGAAAGATCTTTTCTTGTGAGATCTCAGCCACCCAGATCTTGTAAAATTTAAATGGGAATAAATGAAGTGAAATTTTGAAAAATCCCAGTTGTCTGGATTTTTAATTAAGAGATCTTGAATTAAGTTCAGGAAAAGTAGTGGGTCTACCATATTTATTGTTGAGCATCAGTTGAACTGCGAAGCAGTTAGCTCATTGCTGCTTAAATCTACTGTGTGATGGATCCAAGTTTAGCTTTAGACTGAGTGAACATTAGGTTTTAAACAGAAACTTTTTGCTTATATCATATGTAAGTAAGAGTGTTGCTGAAGCTAAAGACACTCCTATAATGGATCAATAATGATCTGCAAGCATCAACCTAGCAACACAGCAAGCAAGTTAAAAAATTCGAATCACTTATATTCTGAGATTTTGAAAGGGGGAATAAAATCAGGACATTGCTTGCAACATAATTTCTTCAAAAAAGCAATCTTAGGACACTGGATTTAATTCTCCAACAAGATGGGAATGGAATAAACATTTCCGCAGCACAGCCACAGGAAAAGTGTTTGGAATACTAGAATAAAGTTTTGCTAGCTGAGGAAAACAGCTTAACAACATAGTACAGATCAAAGTTTATAACCTGCACCGAACAGAAGGATCACAGATAATTGATTATCAAGACTAAAACATCAGCAACTAGAACAGATGATATAAACAAATTTCATTACTTAGCTGGACTAATTCTGAATACATTTTTTAGAAGCTGACTGTATTAAACAAAATGCTACCTTCTCTTCACCAAGGGACGGACAACGAGTGTCTTCACAAAATCATTTCTATAATCAAGAAAATAATTGTAACATAAAAATTTCATTCTATACTATTTCCCGGAACAGAATATGGTAAGAGGAAACAAGCTGTAACTTTAGCTCAAGCTCTCCACTTGAGCACATAATGCAAAAGGTTGTGCAGGCATCTGGGTTGACAAAGTATCTGTCATCATGCCCATCAATTTGTTCCTCCCCTCCTCACAAGGCTTGTGGCCAATTCTTAAATTCTGCTCTGGCATTGTCATTTGTGACCCAACAGCAGCCCCTTGAGATGTTCTATAGCCTGGAGCATTACCTGGTATTCCACTGTTACTATTCTCAAGGCCACTCTTGATCCATGCAATATTGTTTAAATCTGTAGCAATTGAAATTAGTTCTTGACTGGAGAAAGAGGGAATATCATCATATTCAACAAACTCAGGCCCCAACAATGAGCTTTGAGAATGTCCCCTGCTTGGCATCCCACAACAACCATACCCACATTGCAAAGGAACAATGGGATCAACACGAACATCTTCAAGCAATTTGCAGACTCCAAAGTCTGTTTTTGAAGCTTGCACTAAAGGACCCTGAGTTGGAATTGTTCTTGAAAACCCAGAGGACATTTCCAGGCCACTAGGAGGGCTATATGCACTAAATGCACTAATACGTGCTTTTGGACGAGGAAGTGTAGGTTGGACTACAGGTTCAGCAGCATGATGAACCATGTTTGCTTGAGGGACATTGTCTTTCTGAGCTTTCTCTTCTTGCTGGCTAGGTTGGTCATCCATTGTGACATCTCTTCCATCCGGGGTTTTGAATGAATCGGTATCACCAGCTGAGAGTGTTTCTTCTGATGATGCCTTTGTCTTGTCATGGATACCATCTTCCATTGCATGCCTATGGCCTGGTCTAGACCTCCCTCGATCCATGCATCTGCGCCTTAGAGTAGAATTCCAGTGGTTCTTGATTGCATTATCTGTTCTACCTGGCAGGAGCCTTGCAATTGCTGCCCATTTGTTTCCATGAATTTCATGGGCTTGAATTATAATACGATCTTCCTCATCTGCCCAATATATAACACGTCCATCACATGTATGATTATCACCAAGTCTCATAAAAATGCAGAATGTTCACATAAATAAACACACAAACTTAACCATCTGATCTACTAATGACATTCACAGAGTACTTTATAAGAAGCAAGTAGCATATTGAAGAAAATGCAGAAATCCAAGTTCAACAATGACCATTCTCATAGAAATATCAGACATCATATGTTGCTTATGTATTTCTCCAGTTCTCATGCTCAAATGAATCACTTCCAAGAGTCCAGGTGAAGTACAAAACACTGGGTTTCATTTATCAATATTATTCCTGAATCCTGAGGATCTGCATCGAAAAACAGATAACCTCAAGAACACATACACGCATGGTCATTATTCCCAATAGCCTCAAATGTTGCATTCCTCACATGAAAAAATGGTTAGAACATCTGATGGATGAATAGGCATGCCATAATATGTGACTTGCTTGTGTGAAGGTTAAAGCCAAGTAGCAAAACTGCCGACTATAAACCAAAAGTAAGATAATGTTTCTAGCACTCTTAGCATCAATGCTGTGATAGTGCAACACCACAATTATTATATGATTTTAGAAGAACTACAAAAGTAATCAGCAGCACAACTTTCTTCAGTCAAAGTAGTAATAAGAAAAATACTGGCAGACAATTTCCATATTGTAGTCATATTATGTTACATTAAGCTCTACATATAACACTTCCTTGAGCTCGACAATAATAACAATACAATGAGAAGACTAAGACATTTGATAGAACAGAAGAAAAAAAGACGATGAGAGTTTCCTCATGTTAACTATAATGACACCAAGATAACATAACCGCAAAATAGGACACTGTTTTCTCACTTATTGAAAGAATGAGATTCAATGAACTCGAATAAACTAAGTATTGTAAGCAAATGGAGAAGAATATTTTAAACAATTCACTAAGCTTTGTGTTTAGACAACATATTTCTTATTCAGAATATAGTTGCATCAGATATGCCCATATAGGAAAAGAAATCTCCTGTAATAAGATTCTTATTTCAAAGTAGATTAACACATTTGTACTTGTCATCGTAAAATGTAAAGCTTATAGGTTACAGATAGATACATTGCCATGATTATATTACATAAGAGCAAACATAACCAGAAAAGCAATTATTTGGATACAGAAAGGCAGGAGGATATCCGTGCCTATGCATGTATTTTGAGGCATTTTTTCGGATCTTGTATGGCTTAAAACTGTCTAGAAGTAGAAACATGCAAGTGCACACTTTGAGAAGGATCCTCAACTCCTCATAGGGTTGGGAATCATCTAAAATTAGTAAAACTATTTTCTCCAAAATTTATCCTGCATTCCCAGTAGAAAATATATTATCCTGCTCCAACCAACTCATGGGGTTTAAATCCACGAATACAACCCCATCATTATCTTGGTTCAGTTTCATAATAACACTCATAACTTACTTCAAAGACTGCCAAATACCTAGACAAGCCTAAGAATAAATTAAACATCACCAATGAAGCACATTGTTGAGCACCATGTCATGTGCAATGAAAATCCAGAGGACAGGAGAATGTAATGGACAACAAAGTGCAAAGAATAATTTTCTGATAAATATGTCACCTAATTTATTCATTCAAGAACTTGACACATGTTGCTTGTGTGCAACCATTACAAACCACGAATAGATAATTTCCAAAAGCAGGGATCTCTAGAACTGGTGCTCGTCAAAGATCATAATAACGTAAAATATGATGTAGGAAAACCATCCTAGCATATGCTACCATTAGAGCCTTTTCCAACATAACTACTGCAGCCATGGCTTTCCTCATTTTCACAACAAAACAATGAGCAAGGAGAGTAAGACCTAAGCGTTGACTAACTACATACAGTTTGATTTACACCATCACTATCATCTATAGATGCCATGTCCTTGTCATCAGTGTTTAGATGACAAGTAGATAAACAAAATCACACATAGAACACAACAGGGCATTTTAATTACCTTCGAAAGTTCATATGTGAATCCATAAGTCATTGAATGAATTGACCAGAAATTTTCAGGGTCTAACCACAAAGTGGCATGTGCAACATCAACTCTGTTGTCATTAATTGTTCTTATCTACAGTTCATATCATATAACTCATTATCTGGCATCAAAAGAAATGAAATTAAAGCCTGGTCTTTGCTTACTTTAAGAAAAAAAAAATTACCTTTTCATTACATTCATGTACACGTAAGAAAAAGTTTTGGCAGCAGTTGTAAGCACCCTACTTAAGTTTTCATTTATGTCAAGTAAAAAATTAGAAAATTGAGAACATGATGCGGTAGTACCATGAAGTGCGTAATCTATAAACTTAGCCCTAAACCATAATGAGCCTCCAAGAGCACTGCTTTCTAAATGCGGTAGAACACTTGAATGCATAATATTCCAATCCAAGCCCAAAGAATAGAAAAACTCCGTCTAACATCTCACTCAATGTTAGAATAGAAATCCCTGAACTTTTTTCCCTATCTCTTTCATTCTACAGCTATCACAACAAGCCATGGTGCTACACTTACTCCTCCATTCTATTGTCAAATCATGAACTAATTGCTGTAACATTCATTTCATTTCAGTTGTTCACAAAATAAAATCCATATAAAAAAATATCCCAACCTTACTACAGAACCATAAAAAAAATTCTAGAAAAGAACAAAGTGAGGGCAGATCAACACAAATACAAATCACCAAACAAGATACAACATAACAAAATCCTACAAAATTTAAACTCCCAACAACATTAACCAAACCAAACCACAACAATGCAGTATCTAACAATTAAACCCCACATTTCCACCCCAACCAATCAAACCCAACAAAACCCAAAACCCAGAAAACCAAAACAAAACAATCCCACATTCCAAAAAAATCAAAAAAAAAAAAAAACAAGAAAAGGTACAATCTTTACCAGTAAAAGGCTTTCTTTTAAGACAAGGGTCAAGCTGATTACACCATCTAAGCCTACAGGATTTACCGGAACGACCAGGTATTCCACGAGCAATCAAACTCCAATTCCTAGCTCCAAATTTACTCACCACTTCTGTCAAAACAGCATCTTCCTCTGGTGACCACGGACCTTTCACTCGGCTACTCACACCAACCCCACCACTACCACCACCAGCACCACCACCACTGCCACTGCCACCACCAGTCACCGGTGAACCTGTATTCTCTTCTTCTTCTGTTACCATCACTGCATCATCATTATTGTCAGTTGGGTTCTCCATTATTTTCTTTGTTTGTATTAAATATTAATATTTTTGTTATTGTACCTAACTGCAACTAGCCACACTGCAACACACGACGAAAAGAAGCAAAGAGGTCTTCATTGGGGCTAATGTTTCGGTCTGTGATTCTTTTCTAATTTTACCATTATCTCCGGTAATTTTTTCAAAATGCCTGATATGTCCCTTCATACGGTGCCGTTTTTGTGTTTTTGGACTCGTTAGTTGTTGACCGTTGTTGACTTGGAACGGGTTTTGGACTTCAAGTTGAAGTGGGGCCAGGTGGGGTGTAATTGAATTACGTTTCTGTCCTTAGAGTTATGGTGGGTTTAGCGGACGGTGGTCGGTGGGTTGTGATTGTAAATAAAGGGATGTTTTTGGGTATTTGTGTTGATAGTGGAAT
>CATIWK010038422.1:0-13852 GCA_949634005.1 Mallotus japonicus | reverse complement strand
TTTCTTGTCCTTATTTAAATTGCCCAAATCTGTTGGGAAGAAAATCAATTCTCTTTTTCAGTACTTTTTCTGGGGAGGGACCAATGAGAAAAGGAAATTGTGCAGTGTTAAATGGGACTTAATTCAATTACCTAAATTCTTGGGTGGCTTGGGGGTTGGGAGCCTTCTGGATAAAAATAAGGCTTTACTTTTCAAGTGGATTTGGCGTATCATGAGTCGCCAAGGGGATACCAGTCTTTGGCAGAAGGTTATTGTTGATAAATATGATCTCCAAGTAGGTATGTTCCCCCATTCTTCAATTTTTTCTTCTCATTTCTCTCCTATTTGGAAGTAAATATGGTCTACAATGTTTGATAGACCCTTCTGTAATGGTTTCAAATATCTGTTGGGTAATGGCGATGCCATCAAATTTTGGGAGGACATTTGGGTTATGGAAGCACCACTTAAGAACAGATTCCCTCGTCTTTTCAACATTTCGTTGGACCAATCTGTTTTGGTGAAGGATATGGGTCTATTGGATGGATTCAAGTGGGATTGGTGCTTGAGATGGTCAAGGCCTTTGCGCTCAAGGGAGACTGATCAGTTATACTCTCTTCTTAACTTGCTTAATAGTCTTAACTATGCCCCTCAATGTAAAGATAGATTAGTTTGGATCCATGATCTTAAAGGCTTCTATTCGGTTAACTCTGCACATAAAGCCATGCACTGTCTTCATAGATCACCTCTGTCCTTCTCAGTGAAAGGTGTGTGGCGCAGTTTGGTTCCTCCTAAAGTGGAGATTTTTGTTTGGATGGCTTTGCTGCAAAAACTGAACACAAAGGCCTTCCTACTTCAAAAAGGTATTATTGATGCATCTAATTCTTTTTGCCCTTTTTGTAACTTGGAATTAGAATCGGTTGACCATTTGTTTCTTTTCTGTCCTGTGGCCAACTCTATTTGGTATGGTCTTCTGAATTGGTGGGGAGCCGTATGGGTATTACCTTCTTCCTTGCACTGTCTTTTTGATCAATAGGAAGAAATTCCCTTGGGCTCGTTCCAAAAGAAAGTTTGGATGGTCTTATTTTTTGCTGTTTTATGGACTATTTGGACGGAACGTAATGCCTTGGTCTTCAACGACAGATCCATTGATGTGTCTTCGATTTTCTTTCTTATAATTCATAGAGCTGAATTCTGGATTAAAGCACTGGGTCTTGATAGCTTATTACTCTCTCAGAACTTGTGGCTTTCAGTTGATTCTATTAAAAATTTTTGTCCTCTGTCCAAACCTTCCCGTAGGCCCTCTGGTTGGCTCTCTCCTTCATTTGGAGAGTTTAAATGGAATGTTGATGGTTTGGCTCTGGGAAAGCCGGGTTTAGGTGGCGCTGGGGGTGTCCTCAGAGATCATGATGGTCTGGTTAAATGCATTTTTTCTATGCCATGTGGTATTGTTGACTCAAATTTTGCTGAGTTAGTTGCAATCAGGAAATCTTTGTAGCTTATGGCTTCTAATCCAGCTTTATCTAATGTTTTGTTTTCAGTTGAATCAGATTCCTCTAATGCTGTATCCTGGGTTAATCAATCTCTAAATGACTGTCCTTGGGGCTATCACAATGAATTATGTCTCATCAACAATTTAAGGGGCTCTCTTCCTCTTGGATCATTTATATATACAATGAGAGAAAATAATTCCATGGCTGACTTTTTTGCTAAGCAAGGTGCTCATAGGAGTTCTGAATTCTCTGCTTGGTTATAATAGGATCTGTCTGATTTTTTCTTCCTTGCCCTCTCCATGATTGATGCTTGTCCGTCTTTCTTTCCATCTTTTTGTCTATTGTTATTTCCAGGTTTTTTTATCTATCTCGGTTTGGCTTAGTTTGGGTGTATGGGATGAATCTATTGATTCGGGTTAGTTGCCAAATCTTGATGGATTTTTCCTGGTTTCTATTATATTAATAAAATCCATTCCTTATCAAAAAAAAAAAAGCTGAAAAATGAATGTGACCACATCCTGTTTTTGTCAAAAAGAAAGATAAAGATATATGCCTAGACCAATTTTCCAATATCTAGTAGAATAAAGTAGAAACCCGAAATTGAAGCAATCAACTTTTTTGTCTTTTGGGTAAACAAATTTTAAATTTTGTTGACGAGCTTAATCAATTCGTTGATGTAAATCTAATGTTTCCATTTGCATTTAACATGGCCTCCAAAATAGTTCATATTAGCACCCTCTTGAGCTTCACCTTCAAAACTCCTTTCTTCTCAATTATAATCTTTCATATAAATTGTGTCTAGAGCCTACACACAGAGTTGAACTAACAAGGCTCAGCGACTCACCATACACGTACGGTACGTAATTCTTCCACAAAGCTTTGTCTAATTAACATTGGATTCACAGTGTCGTTCTTATATTGAATCTTCTTCGGTTGAGGCCTGAGAAGTAAGAGGTGTCAATTCCTATTTGCTCTCAGCCCTCAGGTCTCAGGTTATCTTTAGATTGTTGGTCGATTATTACTTTATTTTGCAAATGTACTTTAGTGTATATTACATATACACATTTGGTATAATTATTTCTGATGTTCAATAGCCAACCACTCCGACTAGTCCAGATACAGATAGATGGATACAGTAAAGGGTAAACTTTTTCCAATTTTTCTCTTAAATAAAAGAGAATTCAAACTTTTTACCATTTGAACCCATAGAGTTGGTTGTACTAATAGTAAATAATAACTTATTACTTAATTGTGTTGTGCCTAATAGGTAAATCAAAGGATTTTTTTTTATTGCGGCTGTTTTGAATTTTATGCAAATAGTTGTGCAAGAAGGAGGATTTTATATAGAATGGTGACTTGCCGAAGAGATGGTGCAGAAATTCCTGTAGCAGATTTTGCAATTGACATAGAAGAATTGGGTGCTAGGAGGCTCGAACTAAGAACTTTTAGGCAGGACACATGATATGTCTTCTGGACCACCATCTGATGTGGTAAATCAGACAATCAGTAGGTCATGAGCACGATTTTTGTCCTGACATATATTGCAGTGTTAAGAGTAGAAATGAGAAGATATTTTAGGTGAAACGACTAGAAACAAAGGAAATGAAAATGATTATATAAATGGCAAATGAAAGAGATTCCTCGAAGAATCAATGTGCAAAGATATGGCTTACAATTAAAGCTATGCAGGCCTCTAAATTGACAATGATTCTGACTTCGCAGTTATATTATATTGATGGTTCGATGGTCGCTTCATTATTGAATTTCTACTTCTGCCGAAGCTGAAAGATTAATGGAGACAGTAGGCATGCATCCAGATACCCAATTTTCACCTATATGCTATAAACAGTAGGCTATGTGCTTATATCGGTGTTTAAATTTCATTACATGCACAACTCCACCATACAGGAGGATGCTAAAAGAGTAGCTCCTTTTGCAACTTAGTAGACATATGGAGTGATCTCAAATCAATATAGTTGAAATTATACTGCAAAAACATGAATCAAAGCATTTGCTTGATCTCTTTAAGATTAGAAATCAAGCAAAAATGAATTCTCTAATTAGAAAAAAAGGAATTAAAATCAAAACAAGAAAGGATTGGAGGACTGATAGCATTTTGCAGGTAGATTTTTGAAATGGTGTTCTACGAATTTGCCAAGCATGTTTTGATCTGTTTTGGCAAAAACAAAAGCAAAAGCAATAGCTTGTGTGAAAAAAACACAAAGCATCAATGGCATAAAAACACATTATAAATTCACAGCATATCTATAAATTCTAACAAGCTAACATTAGTGAGTGTGCCCATTACATGTGCTTCTAACATAGAAAGATATTAATTCCTAGCACTTGCATAACTGGAAATCAAGTAAATACAGTTCTAGAAAAAGTTCATTAACCACTAGTTTCTAACTCCATTTAAGATATCATCAATCCCATAAATCTGAGTCAAAAGGGGGCTGATATGGCCAGTGACCGGCAGAATATCCAAAGCTGGATGAGGCGATTCTTCTAGCGTTTTCACTGTGTCGCAGAAGAGAAAAAAAAAACGTCAACCAATGCTAAAAAATTTGTAGATTTTTCAGAATCGCATGAAGGTACTGAAACCCTAACCCTGACACCAATTATACTCACCGGCGTTTACGTTTCAGATCCAGCTCTAACGCTTCTTGTGCGGCAACTTCTCCACCTTCCATTAAAACAAATTCAAATTATCTCCTGTTATTCTTCGTTTGAATTACTAAAAAAAATTTTCCAGGAAAATTGCCATTGCCCTTTTATCAATTTTAGTCTTGAGCAAATTTATTATTATTATTTTTTTTTTTTTTTGAGAAAATACTTTTAAGTAACATCCCTTAGATTTGACATAATACACTAATAGGGCATTATATTTTCCAAATTTATAAAGAAAATAATTTCATTTATTCTAAATATATATTATATTTCAAATATTTCATCAATAAATAAAACTTTAGGTGCATTCTATGGTTACTTTGTTTTTAGTAAAACAAAGTTCACTTTCTCAATAATGACCATTAGATAATAAAAAGTAATCTCATCATGTGGTGATGAAAGCAAAGTGAAATCAAAATATTTCAAAAACATAGTAACCACAGAATTTCCCAAAACTTTATATTTCTTTTCAAAAAAAAAAATTATATTTATTTATCTATTTTTAAAATCTAAATTTAATATAAAAATTTATGGTAAAATTACTTAATTTTCTTTTTTATTTTCGAATAAAAATTAAGATATAAACAAACTCAACTATTGTAACCATTTTGTTAGTGTCTGATTTTTTTTTTTTTTTTTTTTTTTTTTTTTTTGTGAACAAGTAAACTTCAACTTTCATTAATGAGAATCAAAATTCAGAACATTTAGGAGAAGCATTGGAGGTGGAGAGCTACAAATACAGCAGTCTGCAATAGAATAAAATCAACCGCCCTTGCTGAACAATGGGCAGCTTGGTTTGGAAATACTAATCCTGCATTTTGGAAACTCAACGAAACACCAAAACAATCAGCAGTAATCCTACTTCGGAAGCATTACAAATGCTTTTTGTCTGTTTATAGCAATGCTTCCGTGGAACCTGGAGAATCTCCCTTACTTAACTCTTCGGTTTACTTTTATTCCTCCACTTTTGTTTAGGGACAACTATATTCTGTTCTATTTGTCGTAAATTTGAATTTTTTTTTTTAACGGGGAGACATAAGGATCCAATTTTTAAAGGATTGAATTTTCAATCTATTGATATGAAGGGAGCTATACCACTAGTTTATTCAATTTTCATCTACTAATAAAATCTTGATATTTTAAATGTAATTTACAAAATTATAATAAAATCTTGTTTTTTTTTAAAAAAAAAATAGACTCATAAAAATAGAGAAATAGAAAATTTCAATTAATGAACATATTTGGCTACCAAATGACCAAGATAAACTGAAAAAAATATAAAAATCACAACTATCAAAATTCACTTGGAATTAGTTAATTGTATGCAATTTGACCCTTATCTCATTTTATTTTAGAAAAAATTAATAATTTTATAGTTAAACTGTGATGTACAAAAAAATCATTATTATTTTATAAAGGGAAAATGATATGTTTTATTCTAAACTTACAGCCAATTACCAATTGTATTCTATTTTAAAAGCATTTCAATTTACTCCTTTAACTTTATGAATTGTGTCAATTCTATTTGAAGGATCTAATTGTATTTTTAAAAGTTACTTTTAGATCCCAATAAAATAAATTTAACAATTATTCAAAAAAATTTTCTTTTTTTATGAAATAAAATTTTAAAAATATTTTGAAATTTTAATCTTACTACTTATAAAATAAATTTAAAATAAATTTTTAAATTTTTACGTAAAATTGTAACTTTTTATGTATCAATAAAAATAATAAGAAAAAACAAGAAAAGCTATAAATTGTGAATCAATTTATTATATAGACTAACATTAATAAAATTTATAAAGTAAGCACTTTTAACTGTCACTATAAATAATAACAAAATTTCAATTTTTAATTTTTTCATATTTTTTTAGAAAAATCAAATATTTTCATATTCTTAACTAATAGTTTTAGTATTTCAAAATTCTATTTTTTTTTCATCTCGTACTTTTTTTTATTTGACCTCTAGCTATTATAAAATTTTCAGAAGTAAATTTTAAACTACTTAGAATTTAACAGGTATTTAGTGAAAAAGTTAAAATTTTATGAAAATATTTAGAAACTACTTTTTAAATTTATGTCTAGAGTGACAAAATTAGAATATAAAATCATTTTTTACATTTTATTTCTTATAAGAAAAAAAAGGATAAAAAATTTAATAAGAGTAAAATATATTATATAAGGATGTAAAAGTAATTTTTAAAAGTATAATTAGATACTTCAAATAAAGTTGGATAGTATTCAACTGACTTTCCAAAGAAAGAGCAGAGAATAAACTAGAAACCTCAAATTTCAAGCAACGTTACTGTTAAATTTATTGGCCACATATATATATACAGTGGCCAAATGCACAGAATGGTCTCTCAAAGCATTGAGAGAATTTGAGGGTGAAAAATTAATCTTTCCAGTTTTGCTCCTAGGACTTGTGGACGAATCTTTATGGCATAAGAACTAAGAGGTCTCTCAAGTGCTTGTATGCTCACTCAGGTTTGCGTTATTTAATTTGTTGAATAATGTTGGTTATAAGTTTTATCATTTTGCTTTGCAAGATCTAATTTGTTTTAATTAATTAGATGACCCTTTTGTGCACTCTTAATTAGAATTTGTGTTTAGTTTTTATAAACTCCAGGTAATTTATGTATTCCAAGTAGAGTATGATATGAAAGCATTGGTGATGAACATATATATATAAAAACTATTTCAACAAAGAGAAAACATAATGAATTTCTTTTGATTTAATTTGTTTCCCTTTCTCATTCTCAACATAATGAATATATGAGCTCAGAAATTCTAAGAGGCACACATCACTTGTTACAAAAAATGCCGAGTTTATATTATATAGGCTACATGTGCTAGGAATTAAAGCTAGACGAATACAACTTGTTGGAAATACATATAGCATGGGCTACCTTAACTGTAAAAGAATTTTTTTTTTACACTTACTATTTTTTATATGTATATCTTAATTTAATTATTATTTTTAATAAAAATTAGCTAAAAATATCTTCTAAAATATTTTTTTATCTTATTTTCTCCAGAAAAATAATAATTCCATTTATTTTTATTTTATAAAAATATAAATAAAGTAATAAAAAATAGTTTTGATAAAAAAATCTTTCTTTAACATTATTTTATTTAATAATTTTAGACAAAAGATTATCTTTCTTTAACATGATTTCATTTTTTTTAAATTCTTATCAAAATAAATTTTTTAGATCATTTTTTTTTTTTTTGTGCGGGGGATGGAGAGGAAAGGATCGAACCCTTGACCTAATGCTACTCAAACTTCAGATAATTATGTTTTTCAATCTTGATTTCTCACTATTTTTTTATAAGTTAAAAAAAAAAAACTTTACAAAAACTCATTATGAACTACCGTTAAATAATTGTTTAATTTGTGTGATTCTAATAGTATTTTATCTAAAAATATTATTTAAAAAAATTAATTAGTGATTTCTCATCTTAAAAGTATAAAAATAGTTTTTAATTTTTTAATATTTATTTATGTTGCAAAAATTATCAAAATAATTTTTGTCTAAGGCAACAAATACCCTTGTGGCAGCACTTTACCCCTTCGTGGGTCGATCCGGTGCGAGCGAGGATTTAGTCTGAATATGGTACTGGTTTAAATGTGCCTTTCATAGTTGAGACCCGTCCAGGACACCTCGTGAGCATACCAAAAAAAAAAAAAAACCCTTGTGGCAGTCTTTAATTATCATACCATTCAACAAATGCACCACGCTTCAAAGAGTTCGTTCAACTCAAAAAGTTTAAGGTATAATTCGCTAACAGTTGATCTATATATGATTTACTGTTGCTGTTATTTCTTTTGTTACCATGAAAATGCTGCTCTTTTATTTTTATAGGTCAAGATTAGTTTTTTTTTTTGGTCAAGATTAGTAGTTCATGAGTTTTAAAAATTAAAAAGAGCACATCTAAATGTAATATGTATAAATATTGGGATAAGGGTCAATTTTGACCTTCAATTTTACTCCAAAATTAATATTTTATTTTTATATTTTTTTAGTCTAATAGGATCTTTTTCTTTAAAAATTAGATTATATTGAAGGACCAGTTAATTAAAAAAAAAAAGTCCTTAGATTAAAGAAAATTTTTATTTTAATATTTTATCAATGAAAATTAGTTCGACTAACAAGGAGAAATGATAAAGTTTTTCAATAAAATGTATATGGTAAAATTTCTTAGCATGTAAAAAAAATTTTAAAATTTTTTTAAATTTTATTAAAATATTTAAAAAAATTTAAGCTTATAGAAAATTTTTTAACTTTTTAAATGATTGTGAAATTTTAAAATTTCTTAAAATTATAAAAGTTTTTGAATTTATAGAAAAAATTTTTTTTTTTGAAAAATTTATAGAAACTTTTTAAAAATTATTAAATTTGTAGAAAATTTTTAATTTTTATTAAAATATGTTGCACTTAATTGTAAAATTTTAAATTTTTTTAAGAACTTTAAATCTACCGAAAATGTTTTTAAAAATTTTAAAAGGTTTTAAAAATTATATTTTATAGACTTAAATTTTTTTAAAAAAATTTAAAAACTTTACAAATATACATTTTAAAAGAAATTTTATCAATCCTCTTTATTATGCGCACTTATTTTATCTATCAACTGTTAAAAGTAAACTTTTTTTTTTAATTTATAGAAATTAATTGAAAAATAAAGGTCTAATTTAATATAATTTTAAGAGAAAAGGGTCCTATCAGGACAAAAAAAAATATAAAAACCAAATATAAACTTTGAGATAAAATTTAAGATTAATTTTTTAGACCTAATCGTCACAATGACGACTTGATTTACAATAACCAACAACGACTACAACTGTAATCAACTACAACTATTATTATTATTATTATTATTATTATTATTATTAGGTAGGGGTGAGCAAGGCTTACAAATGATTCGGTTCGGTTCAATTTTATTATTTCATATTTTCTATTTTATGAATTGAACCAAAATTTTGGTTCGGTTTAGTTCAGTTTTATATTGAAAAATTTAGTTAACCGAAATAAACAAACAAATTGAAATTATATTTTATTTTTATTTTAAATAGTATAATAATTTAATATAAAAAAATTTATTTTTTAGTGTTTGTGACAACATTATTTATGTGGCAAGTTGTTGCATGTATCATTGTCCTAAATACTTATAGCATGAAGTAAAAGTCGCAACAGAGAATCATTTTCCAAAAAAATATTAATAATAAAGTCAAAGTGAAGGGGTGAAACATCGTTGGTTGTTGCCTTAAAAATTTTATGTGGGCGTTTCTCAAGTAACCATTGTCCTGCATTGCTTTCATGAACAGAACAGAACAGAATAGAACAGAAGACAGTAGAGTAAAAAAGCAAAATTAAACAGCTGATTGCATAAATGGAAATCAAAGAGTTCAAAGAAAAGCATAACGATGGATATAACATTCTTAAAAATATGTTTGTCGGTTGGCTGGGCATAAGGCCGCATGAATATCGAAACTTCGAAGAACTGAACCAACACTTACAGACATTAATTTCAAGTTCTCCAGCTCCAAGGGAGAGTTGCGTCTTCGACATCCCGAACATCCTTCTCCAACAAAAGGAAGGAGCTTATGTTCCCATTGCTTTTTCATTCGGGCCCTGGCATCGAAACAAGCCTAACCTGAAAGCAAATGATCATTTGAAACATCGTTATTTTTATCATTTCATCTCGTGCAGAGGTGGAGACCCAAATGAAATTTTTTGCCAGTTGCCGGCAATAGCACAGCAGATACAAGATATCGCTATAAACAGTTACGCACCCCTCAAGAATGATGGGAGATCCTCTCCCCTCGAATGGAAATTTCATCCTGGAGATTATGCAAGCCTTGGAATCGTATTGTTGATCGATAGTTGCTTCATTATTGAGTTTCTCCTCAGGGCGAACAGTGATGTTAGGCAACAGCTGGATGACCCAATATTCACACATATGCGACAATTTCTATGCCATGATCTTCTGTTGCTAGAAAACCAAATACCTTTCAGTGTGCTGGAATTAGTGTTTGAATTTCATAAGACGCGCAGCGTATGTGAGAACCAACAAGATGGGCAGCCGCTTCAGCTTGTGCCTCTGATCGATTCATTTCTAGATCTAGTTTGGCCACTGAAAGATTCCATTCCCAGTTCGGTTCCCTTTGTTGACCGTCCAAAGCATCTACTTGATTTTTTAAGATCAAGTAGATGCATTGAAAGTTGGATTCATCCACGTCCACTTTTGCATTCTACAAGTCAAGGATGGAAGCCTATTCCTTCTGCAACTTCTCTTAGAAAAGCAGGAATTAAAATCAAAATGGGACGTGGGAGCATTTTGGCTGTACATTTTCGAAATGGTGTTCTGAGAATTCCGCCACTCCAATTTCGTGAAACGACAGAAGATCTCTTTCGAAACTTAATATGCTTTGAACAGTTTTGTCCTGGTTGTCGACATTATATCACTTCTTATGTGGTATTGATGGGATGCCTCATCAATACTGTCAGTGACTTTGAGTTACTTTGTGAAGCTGGAATTTTTGATAACTGGATGAATGCTGAGGATGTGATTGGTTTCTTCAACAAGCCTCTCTACCCTGGTGCTTATGTTAGAGATTATCACTATCTTCAACTTTCTGCAAAAGTGAACAAGTATTGCAAGCGCAGGTGGCCGAGGCTGCGTGCAATTTATCGCAATGAGTTCACCACTCCATGGGCAATTATTTCTCAAATTGTTGCTGCCTTTCTCTTCATTTTTACCTTACTACAGACAGTCTTTGCTATCATAAATAAATAGTAAGTATACCACTAGACTACTACACAATTATTGACATATTGATAGAGCTCCAAGTTGTTACCCTTCTATAATATTGTACGTTAAAGTTTTGGCTTCATTTCTCTGTTCAATCAGGTATTGCAAGTGCAACTGCAAGTGGGCAGGGCTGCAAGCAATTTTTATCAAAGAATTCACTCTCGGATCATGTGTAATCATCTCATAAGTTGATGGGCTATTTCTCTGTTGCAGATGTTTTTACTGAATAAAAGATGGTGAGTGTTGTGTGCTAGTTTGTCACAGTCTCTACGAATCCGTAACACATGTTTGGTTTGTTCCAAGATTTTAGGAATCAGTACTGCATATCTAAGTTAGTTGCTATTTTTCTGGATATTGAGGTTGTTATTATGGTCCGAATGATGTTGGCATTAATGAGTTTTTCAAATTTTGGTGCTGGATGGTCGCTTTGTTATCGAATTGCCTTGACCCATTATCAAGGTGTCTTTTATGTTTCAGGTTCTTTATCATGACTGATACTGTTGGGAAATCAAATAGTGTTTGAACTTTTGTTCATCATGACAAAGATGGAATCTGAAAACAAGCCCCTTTTCTCTACTTGCTCTTAGATTCTAAATATATATTAATACCCCATAGTCATAAATATTTTAACTAATTTGGGTCGAGTCAATTGGATTCTATAAGGAGTAAAATTTTTTAATGTTTGCTTATGTAATACTTCATAACATATTAAATTGTTCTAAATTTATCCCTAATTAATAATTTTTTTTTTCAATCAACAATGTATATTACGAAGACTAAGAAGAGCTTTTATGATGATATATAATTTATTAGGAGAGCAAATATAGTATAATTTGCTTATTTCAAAAAAAAAAAAAAAGAATACCCATAAAGCTTAAAACTCCCTTTTAGAAGCAGCGAATGCATGCGAAAGCAAGATGTAAACAAGAATGTGACCACATCCTGTTTTTGTCAAAAAGAAAGATAAAAGATGCCTAGGCCATTTTTCCAATCTCTAGTAGAATAAAGTAGAAACCCGAAATTGAAGCAACCAACTTTTTTGTCTTTTGGGTAAACAAAATTTAAATTTTGTTGACGAGCTTAATCAATTCGTTGATGTAAATCTAATGTTTCCATTTGCATTTAACATGGCCCCCAAAATAATTCATATTAGCACCCTCTTCAGCTGCACCTTCAAAACTCCTTTCTTCTCAATTATAATCTTTCATATAAATCGTGCTCATGAACTACTTGATAAGGATAAATTATCTTCTTGTTTATTTGAAATGGTGGTCGACGAATTTGCCAAGCATGTTTTGATCTGTTTTGGCAAAAGCATGTGTCAAAAAAACACAAAGCATCAATGGCATAAAAACACATTATAAATTCATAGCATATCTATAAAGTCTAACAAGCTAACATTTGTGAGATCTTTTTACGTGCCCATTACATGTGCTTCTAACATGGAAAGATATTAATTCCTAGCACTTGTATAACTGCAAACCAAGTAAATACAGTTCTAGATATAGTTCATTAACCTCTAGTTTCTAACTCCATTTTAGATATCATCAATCCGATAAATCTGAGTCAAAAGGAGGCTGATATGGCCAGTGACCGGCAGAATATCCATGAGCTGGATGAAGAAAATCATCCGTTGGAGGACACATTCCACATCCAATTGTGTTTCCTGCAAGAAGTACAGTTTCCGCATCAGAATTCAAAATTTTCAGCAATTAGTAACCATCATCCAAAGTGAAGTTTTTGAGATCAAATTTGCAGATCATGACAAAAGAACAGTTTTTTTTTTTTTTTTATATGAACATTACCAGGATCATTGGGGTCCAAGACACAACAATCAATAACATGAAATTCTTTCGGTTCATCATGGAATACTTCAGCAAATAAGAGTTTAGGAGGAGAGGCATCAATGGTGGAGTCAACAATATCTTTGGGCTTTGCTCTGAAATGCACATGAGACCAAAATCCATACTCGAAACCGTCTTGTTCTTCACACAAAAACACAGAGAAATATCCCAGGACCTCAACAGGTTCAAACTCAACATTCTATACACAATACAAGTTAAAGAGAAGTAGTTAACAAAATCCATAATTAAGGTTTTAAGACAAACCAATAAACACAAATATGGAAATAGAATCAACAAAAAACCTGTTCCTTTGCGTAGTAAGTTAATGCAGCACTAACAAGATCACGCCTTCGGCGCATGGCTGCCCGGTGCTGTGCCTTCTTTTCTTTAGCAAACATAGCCTCAACTCCATTAACCAATCTGTTGAATTGTACATAAAATTCTAAGATTATACAACTGAAATTTAAAAAAAAAAAAAAAAGAAATTCAAATAGCAAAATCTGCTAATTGTCCCCATGAGTAGCCGGAGTGGTTTGTGGTGTTGGGAGTTAATCATCTATAATAGTCGTTTAAAAAATATCAACTAATTCATCAACTGGGGATAACCTAACACAGAAATAATTCAAAAAAAAAAAAAAGAAAATCATGAAATAATTAATAGTTCGATTCTCTCATGGATAACACAACGATGCAGAAATAATTAAATCATAATCATTACTTACCTACGTTTCGAAAAAACATCGGCGACTCTTCTAGCATTTTCACTGTGCCGCAGAAGAGGAAAAAAAAACGTCAACCAATGCCAAAAATTTTAGATTTTTCAGAATCGCATAAGGGACTGAAACCCTAACCCTGACACCAATTATACTCACCGGCGTTTACGTTTCAGATCCAGCTCTAACGCTTCTTGTGCGGCAACTTCTCCACCTTCCATCAAAACAAATTCAAATTATCTCCTGCTCTTCTTCGTTTGAATTACTAAAAAAAAAATTCCAGGAAAATTGCCAATCCTTTTATCAATTTTTGTCTTGAGCAAACTTAATTTTTTTTTTTTTT
>CATIWK010038385.1:0-18504 GCA_949634005.1 Mallotus japonicus | reverse complement strand
GACCATTGCATGCCATACAAAATGCAAGCAAATGATTTCAAACTTCTACATCATTAGGGAATTACCCTCAACCATTTGATACAAACAACTCAAAAATTCCTCAGATGTAAACCGCCATGCATTGGCTCGCTCACATACTTTGGGAAAAATCATAATTAAGGACAGTAATCCAAATCTGGCCTAGACCAGACTAGGTAACTCTTGCCGATGTTCTGAAAACATCAGCTGTTGATACCCTCATACTTTATATATATATATATATATGCAGAACCACACCAAGTGTTCTGCTAATTATGCTCCATACGTGCTCCTAACATGATATAATTATCTATAATTAAATTCCACCTGTTAGGAAGAAAATTATTAAGCATTTCTTTACACCTAAGACATCAATGGCAATGACAATAAGTTATTCATCGTCTTTGTATGGGTACTCTTCTGGAACTTGCTTTACGAGTTTGACTTGCAACTCAAATGCATCATCACCTCGAAGCATGTCACGAACCCATGTCACTTCAGTCTTCATTGACACCTAAACCAAATGATAACATGAATGAAGACAACAATGGAAGCATGAAACATTGGAAAAGTAAAGAAAGTGACAATTAAAGTATGAAAATTCTATTTCTCAAGTAAAGAAGAAGGTATAGTTCGAAAAAAAAGTAAAGAAGAAGGTACTATTTAGGCCAAGGCAATACTCAAGCTAGCTCAAATCCAAAACTAGACATGTCATTCACCCAAACTTACCAACTGCTTCATACGACAATCTACCATGTTGGATAGAAGATTAACAATAGAATCTTGGTAAAATAGATAGCATTTCCCATTTATTAGAACATGAAAATAATGCTGCTCACTTTAAACAGAAGAAAAACAGTCTTGAGGAGATTTCACTGGCTGGCACTTTTAGCCTTAATGATGCAATTAACACCGAAGAATTATTATTGTACTAACAAGTTTTCAACTTCATAATTTTCTAAAGACTGTGTCTACTGTTACATAGTATTGATTATACCCAGAATAAAAGAGCAAAACATCAAAAAAGAAAGAACAAGAATCCAAAGAGTAAGAGGATGGCGGCAAATTGCAATGCTTAGCAATAGAAGAGAAAGATACTCACCATATCTAGTGCTCCTCTAATAACCCCACTTAAAACATTGCAGTAGTATAGGCCTTGACATGTATCAGGAAGCTCCACAAAGTCCACCAGGGGATTATCCTCCAAAACAATACTGCAACATGTCCCATCAGCATCCCAATTGGTCACAGATGCACTCACCCCTAGGAACATTTTAAAACCCACCTGTATAATATGATTATTAAGCTCTATTTCATAATTTCAAAGAAAAACACAGATAGATTTTGGCATCAGAAAAGAATATGTCATGGCTACACCAGTTAGACACTTTAAAAAAAATTACAAGTTGAAAATGCATTTTTATAAAAATCTCAGTCACTCTACAGATCCCTTCAATGAAAATAAAAAATTAGTTCAAAGCTGCCGCAAGGAAGTCTCAGTTTGAAGAACAATTTTTTAATGCATATTCCACAGTCCCCAACACATTTTGAGACTCCAAATGAATTAATAAACAAAAGTGCTGTAACATAAAAGAGATGGATTGGAGCAAAGTGAGACGAAGCAGAAAAAAATAATTAACATTGTAATGTGTACTTGTATTGTTATTTATATAAATGGAAATTGTTTCTCAAATTCTTCTCTTTCTTAGATAAAGGATCTCTTAGATCTCACAAGAAAATGGCACCTCCAAGAAAATAATGCCCATTAACTTTCATCTTCCCTCAACAATTTTTCATTTTAACTTTTGAATCACTTTGCCCTCTAATTTGGAAACCACCTTCCAACATCTTTTCACTTTCCACATAGTTAACAAGTTAAATGCAATCATGTGTAAATAGTCTATAAATAAATAAATCTGCACTAGAGCAATAATCCCAGCAAGTAATTCCTAAATAAGATGAAAACCAGTATATATACATTTTTTTCATACTTAGAATAATGAAATCCCATGTTTCTGGTGACAAAATGAACATCACTCCAATGTGATAGCAAAAATGTATTTAAAGTTCACTTTTCAGCTTGCCCCTTTACCCACATATTATTATTCTCTACAATCTGCAGTAAGATCTCAACTCTAACTTCATTTACTAGCTCAACAATTTATCATCCACTTACATTCTCAAATTGTTCAGTCCACATTAAAAGGCAAAAGGTATCAGAAGGATAAAAGAGATATAACTAATTTGTGTATAGGATTATAAAAGAAATAAATTGTAAATTACTTCAGTAAACAATTCATGAGCTACCAGATAAAGGCCACATTCAATACAAGCATGCGTACTAAATGACCAAAACAATCATAGATGTAATGGAGCCACAATGGCACCATGTTTACAAAAGGTGTCCACAATCAATTCTAGTGCTCAAGAACTTATGTGGAAGATATCTAATGGTGAAAAGCTTAATTGAGAACTCAATTAGACTGGTCAAATGTCTATGATCTTTATGTAGGAAAGTTTATATCTTAAGAAGTAAAGGTGCTTTTGTGATCCTCAAATTTGCTGGAAATTCATCCTATAGTCTTTGGATGCCTTCATTCTTTTTTTTTTTTTTTTGAATTCTAATTTTAGTTTGACGGTTTGGGAAATCATTATTCCTTCTAGTTTCGGACTCTTGTTTTGCTGTGAAGTCTAAATTTTCGATCCTACTACTCTCAGTCTGCTATTCATGTTATTTCTCCTGCTGACTGTGCCTGAAACACTATTGTCCTATGCTAGGATGAAAGGGTGCCAGCAAGCCAACAAAGTTTATTGTTGCATACTGAATCAAATAACACAAACCTTTGCAATTACTTCAGCTGTCTCCCTGAAGTCCACACACTTGTTGACATTGGATTTAGCTAGAAACTCATCAACCAATCGAATTCCAATATTATAACCCCTGCAAATAAAATGAACTCCAAACAATACAGTTTAGAATTCCATATTTTCTACTCCATAATATATTACGAAATATGAATACAGCATGCTGATTAGAGGCTAAGATGAAGCCGTCAGTTAAAGAATTGTATGCTGTTGAAAAAAGCACTGATTAAGCCCTATAATCAATCCCATGGCCGAAGTCACAAGTGAATTGCGTAGATATTTTAAGAAAAGTTATCTGTGTATGAATGCAATTGAAAGAATGAGGGGAGTGCATAGACAGGCTAGCTAAGAATCGTCTCACCTACAAGCAAGTGCACATGCATACACATTAACGGAATCAGCAGTTTCATCAGCCATTCAGATGTCAGTGCAAAGTGCAATGACAATGGCCTAAGCACGTAGCCAAGGCCCTGCAGCAAAAAATGCTGCAAGATCTGATTGTTTCTAGATTTTTCATACTAGGGCGGTGCAAGATAGAACACAAACAGAAAGATACAAACCAAATAATAAAGCCTTAAGATCATATGAAATGATTCACTAATTATGCGCATCTATGATCTATTTCTAGTGATTACAATAGGCTATTAGTGATGCCCAGGTTAGTTCCCTCCAAAATCAAAATTATTAAAATAGCATTCGGAATCTGAAAAAATAAACACAAACATTTGATCTAGCTGTTTGTTGACTTCCTCAACGTCCTCTAGATCAGTAAGCAGCTGACGCACAATCGCGCCATAGGTTAACGTAAACAGCTCTGCATTCTGCACAAATTCCAATAAAAGCATTTTTCATTTTGAGGCATCGAGAAAGCATAGAAAATCAAAAGCATCCGAAATTCAATCGGAATCGGAAACAAATTAAACGAATGATAAGTTAAGATGGTAGAATTATGTGTGCGTGTTCTTTTTTCTTTTCATTTCCTGTTTGGTTAGTGAGAAAATGAAAAAGGTCAAGAAAGAAAGAGAAATTATATGTTACTTACGACGCGTTCATTACTAGCGAAGATTGCATCGCCGGAACGGGGAGCAGCTGGAGCCATTGCTATTTTATTGAGCTATGGAGCGAAACCGCAATCAAGTAAAAGTGAAGAAATGGCGATATGTGTTTCCGCTTTGCACTAACAAAATTGAGCCCAATCAGGCGAGGCTAGTTCGGACTCCGACCTTTTTCCAATCTAACATATAAAATCATGATAAATGCAAAAATATTTAAATTTTTAATTTTTAATGTGTGGGTTATAATTTAATATTTTTATGAATTTTTATATTTTAGTATTATATTATGAAATATTTAATATATTAAAAAATAAATAATTATATATATATATGAAAGAAAAATAAAAATAATATTAATATTTAAATTTAATAAAAAATATATAAAGACAAATTTTTAACAAAATTACATCTGAAATTTGAACTCTAATAGAGTTTAATTTTTTTTTTTTGACAAATATAGAGTTTAATTAAAGTATATAAGAAAAAATTTTAAAACAGTCAGTACATTAATCATCAATTAGACGTTTATCATAATAATCAATTTCAATTTCATACAATTAATTGATTGATTATTAATTTGTATTGCTTACTTTTGTATTGTTTTAGTTTATAATTAATAAGACATTTATTATTATACTTAAATTTTATTTCATATAATTAATTAGTCACATATTATCTATTTTTTATTTTTATTAATAAATATTTTAATTTAGTAAATTATTTTTATATTATTTGAATTTATAATTAATTATCCATTTTATTGTCATGAATTTTAATCCTATAATTAGATAATCACTTATTATATAATTAATTTTTAATTCTTAATTAATAAGCCATTTAACTTTATAGGTTATTTTGTACTATTTTAATATTTACTTGATTGTAAAGGAATTATTATTAAAAATTAAAAAAGATGCAAATAGTTTTAGAACTATCACAATGCGAAGAAATATTATAATGAAAATCACAAAAAAGAAATTAATAACCTTGAATTTCATACTTCCATAAACAAAAATAAATTGATTGTGAAATCAGGTTAAATCAAGTGAAAAAAAAAATTTAGATTAAATAAATTAAGAGTATAATTATTATTATAGTCAATAAATATAAACAAATAAAAAATATATTGAATTTTTAAAAAATAAATACCAATACAAAATGTAATTAAAATATTTATCTCCACTTATTCTATTATTTATCTCTACTTCTTCATAGAATAGATAATATGTGAAACTAAATTGTAAAATTAGCAAATATCCCATAATGAAAACTTTTTATGTTACTCATAAATAGTTTAGAATTTAATATTGAAAACTAAAGAGTTTAAAAAGAAATAAATAAAAATTAATAGATAAACAATGAAAAATAAGAAATTATGAATAAAAAATTTTAATTAGCTAGTTAAAAATAAAAAAAATTATGATTATAAGTTTATGTCTATAATATGTTTTAATATAATATTCTCACTTTTGTGATAATAACATATTTCAATTTTATGTTTCAAAAAAAAAACACATTTCAATTTTATGATTTTGCAAACGTTGAGAAATATTTCCAACCAGCATAATAGAAAAAAATTTATAAATAAAAAATAATTATTATTATATTTAACTAAAATTCTTTTAATACTAAATACGAAAAAAAAAGGAAGAGCATTTGGTAAAGTTAAAAGATTGAAGACCGTTGGTTTGCCGAAGAATTTGAGCTTGGCAGGAACATAAACAGCCACTAAAAGTGTCGGTTGATTTCAGTAAAGAAAGCTCTTTCTAACTGAAAAACATTAAATAAGGAAAGCTCTTAAACGGAAGCAGTTTGTAAGCAATAAATATAGGCAAATAGTAGTAACACCCAACCCAATGGTTAATTATTGCAACCCTGTTTTTAAGTAGTACCATTCCGCAGCAGTGTCCTATCAACTGGTTGGGGTGCATATGGAACGGGAAGGATGCCAACCAACAAGGAGCTACCGGCCGGTTTTGCCTTATGCTCACGTCGAATCTAGCTTGCGTTCCCTCGCCGGCCAAGCTGAGGGGTTTGGCCGTCTTTCCATTGGAGGACTCCACGGCCACCTCTATCATGTCATTTCCTTAGCAGGTCCTATGCATATAGTTCTTTCATTTCTTCTCCTAAACAATAATATTCTTTTTTTTTTTTTTAAGATGATGATGATGATGATTTTCTTATTATCATTCTTTGTTTAGCTTAGAAGTTCATTTTCTTGCTGCATTGTGTTTGAGTTGATGTTTCTAATAATCTCTCTTCAGTCTTATTATATTGTTAGTACTGTATTATTATTCGCTATTTTAGAAGCAATTTAACATATAATTTGTTAAACAATAAAATAATTGATTCTTCCTATTGTATCACTCAAAGGAATTTCTTGCCTAAACTGGGTCTACGATGGATCGCACTAGCATAAATTCATCCCATTTATATTGACTTGCCATTTGAGCATGATCACAAAATTCTAAACTTCAGGAGGAAAAAAAATATGTTAGTTTTAGATAGATAAATTTCAGCACACTGTGATTCCTATGGCTGACACAACTTATTAATTCGATATAACTCCATTTGTTGCTTCCAAATGCCACTAATGTAGAAGCTGCAATTAGAAAGTGCCGTGATTGTAATGTAGAAGCTGCAATTAGAAATGACTTGCCGATTCCGCAAACATGGACGTAAAGTAATTTAATGCAGAGCTTGCCGTGGAAATGTTGTTGATGCTTTATTGGAATTTAAGGTATAGGACAGGTACAATCATTGGTGGAGCTGAACTAGTGTTGAAGCACTATTTTCTAAATAGTCTCCATACATTTGCAGCACGATAATGTAAAGAGATATTGTAGTATGCATAGTAAAGTGTATCAGTCAAGGAATTCTGGACTCAGCCTATACTATACCATTCTTTGTTACTTGATTTCAGAAATATTCTTTTTGTTGCTTGAATTTTACTAGATGAGAGTTGATGATTATAGTTGGAACTAACCTCCTGTTCATTTTATCTGAAATAGCTGGTAATTGACCTCTTTATATCATGTTTTTACATCAATGGTGCATCAATTTTACAGGATATTATATTGGTCAGTACTTGTAACAGCCAACAAGCTTAGATCAATTTTTTTATATGATTATAGATGACGGGCCAGGATCACTCAGAGATGGATGCCGGAGAAAAGAGCCGCTTTGGATTGTCTTTGAAGTGTCAGGCACCATTCACCTTCAATCTTACTTAAGTGTATCATCTTACAAGACCATTGATGGTCGGGGTCAAAGAATAAAATTTACTGGGAAGGGTTTGAGGCTGATGGAATGTGAGCATGTTATTGTATGCAATGTAGAATTTGATGGTGGCAAGGGATCTGATGCTGATGCCATTCAGATAAAACCTCACTCAAAACACATATGGATAGACCGATGCAGCCTCCATGATTATAGTGACGGGCTGATAGACATCACACGAGAAAGCACAGATATTACAGTTTCTAGGTGAAATGAATACCCCTTCAGCTGTAGAGTAACTACTTTTTTCTTATTATGGTTCTGGTTTTGGCATTTCATTTCATGTTTTTAACTCTTATTTTCAGGTGCCACTTTTCAAACCATAACAAGACAATACTCATTGGAGCAAATCCATCTCACATTGGTGATAGAAGCATTCGAGTAACCATTCACCATTGTTTTTTTGACGGGACTCAACAGCGGCATCCTCGTGTTAGGTTTGGGAAGGTGCATTTATACAATAATTACACTAGAAGCTGGGGCATTTATGCTGTTTGTGCTAGTGTAGAATCTCAGGTTATAACACTTTTTTCCATTTGCCATTTTTTCGTGCATTCCATCATTTTTTTCCTTTTATGGGATTATTTGTTTGATATTTGCTATTTATCTTTCCATCAGATATACTCCCAATACAACATTTATGAAGCAGCAGAGAAGAAAGTTGCATTTAAGTATCTTTATGAGAAGGCAAGTTCATTTTAAATTTTCACAACATAGAAGCCTCTTCATGATCCTATAGTCTGTTTCAATCATATAGGGATTCGGAAATGCTAGAGAAGTAAAGAATTTAAAATTGTTCATGTTCTACTTGTGATGCAAGACTATGAATTAAAAAGGCTAAGTAGCTTTCATAGTCATATGATGGCACGAAAAATCTCCCATAAGGAACAAATGTAATGGATAAAATTCACTCTAGGTTTCTTAACTTAAATTTAATGTAATATGTTTGCGTTAAAATCACCATGTTTTAATTTTCATTTGAATAGATGCCTACAGAGTATAAAAACTTCCAATTAGATGCTTAACTGTTACATTGCAGTCTAGCTAGAGGCTACTTTACTCCAACTAATATATGCAAAATAGGACTTTCCAAAAATTAAGTCTCTTCTCTCCCTTTTCTTTTGGCCAGTACTTTATTTTTGATAAGCTGGCAGTTGTCACATCAAATTCCTGGTGGCAAATGAATGAAATGTGGTCTGAGTGATTTTGTTGAGTGACCAAAGGTGAAATTTACTCCTAATATGTTTGACAATGAACATGGCTTTCATCTTTCTCATAACTTAAGCCTGTTTCTATTGCATGCCTCATTATTTCAAGTTGCTTGGCTTATCATTCAATGGAAAGAATTGAATTACTCTATATACAAGCTACTGAAGCTCAGTACATGTGAAACAACAGTTTGAGTGTTTCATGCATTGATTATCAGTTATCACATATGTTGTTCAGTTTCCTGAATGTGTCCATGTTTCTTCTTTGTTTTATTTTCTACTGGCTGGGATTCTGCTGAACCAGCTGACCAGGTATCTGAATTCTAAATAGCGAAAATGGTGATGTTTTGGTATATTGCTCAGGCAATATTGAAAATGCCTTACAGTTGTTTAGAGTTAGATTTCAGTACATCTTTTATTTGTTGAAGTCATCAGTTAAATTCTATTCGTCTATTTCTGTGTGCGTGGTAATATCTACAACAGTTAGTTATCTTCTTGTTTTTTTATTTTTTTTATTTTATGGTAATCCGAATCTGAAGCTATAAATTTCCATTTTTTTCTACCTCCCATTACCAAACAAGAGCCAGATTATCCACTTTGGTGGCTAAGTTAGAGACCAAAGTAGCATACAAGGTGTTGTATTTAATTTATTTGTTAAAGGCATTCATTTTCCCTCCAAAGTTGATCTTGAACTTCTATAGTTACCTGAAAATATTCAAGATCTAGCAGCGTAGAAACCATCTTCAGCAAACTCTTAAATTTAGAAAATTGAAAAGTGGATTCCTGTAACAAGTCCCCTTCCCACCTGTAAAAATCACATACAAATAATACTAGCTGAAGAGTAAATTCGAGAGAGTACTATAAAAGTCCACCAGTATAGAAAGGAAGACATCAGATGAAATGTCTGTTTTGCCAAAATTTATATCAATGCCAGAGGAAAAAGCTTGAGCATCTTTGGATATAAGAGATGCATATCATGATGGGTAGGATAAGGTCTAGGAATACTGTCCTTTATTCTTGTCTGGCAGGCTTTGTTGCTATCCCATAAATCATGGAAATTGATTAGAACATAAAATGGAAGCCAACATCAATTTGAGCAATTTGTTTGTTGCAGGATTGTGGTTTCCTTGCAGTTTTCCAATTAGCAAGCCAGAAACATAGTGTTAGCAACTTTTATGCATTATGTTGAATTGTGTTTTGCACAACAAATGAAATCTGCATGCAAAAAGTATGCTGTTGGACAGAAATGAACATGTGGTTTCTCTACCGATTAAATCGTTGACGATGTGATTTTTTAGTAGGCAGCTGACAAGGAGGAAGCAGGGACTGGTCATATAAGGTCTGAAGGGGACATATTTGCAACTGGAACTCAAGCAGGGTTAATGTCTGAAACTGGTGAATGCTGTATTTTCAATCCCAGGGACTACTACCCCACATGGACATTGGAAGCTCCTACAGATGCTCTAATACAGGTTCTCCAGCTTAATACAGGATGGCAGTGTATTCCACGGCCCACTGATCAAATATTGACTGCATGGTACGTCAGAAGTAATCTTATGCACTTCATTCTTCTTTGGTATTGCTTTAACCTTTCTTCCTTGATATTTGCTGCTCCTTGTTTCACATATGGTAAAAATGCGTATTGCAACCAACATATTTTTCTTACCGGTAACAGTAGAACCAACTATGTAAGTTTTTAACCAATATATCTGTCTTTTTTGTTCTCTTAAACATCAACTCCAGCTTGAGGGGCCTTGCTGGCCAAGCTGAGGGCTTCGGCCGCCTTGCCATTGGAGGACTGCATGGCCATCTTTATCAAGTCACTACCTTAGCAGGTCATATTCCTTCCATCTCTATCTCCTCTCTCTCTCTCTCTCTCTCTCTCTCTCTCACACACACACACACACACAACACAGTTTCCAAGTTGTTGGGCACCAAATGTACAACTGATTTTTAGAAATTTGTGATTGGAATTTGTATTGCCTGTTGGTTGTCTAGAATTTTCTAGTAGCTTGTGTAGAATTTTCTGCAACATCATTTAAATGAGATATATTGTATGAATTTTGAACTGTGCTTATAACATTTGCCTTGAGTTAGTTTCTTGTTTTTGCATCAATTTAAATATTTGAGACGTAATGTTTTTCTGTTATTCTTGTCTAAATTCCTAGCCAATTATTGGCCTCTTCATCATCTGTTTCCACGGATTTTGCAACAATATTACAACACTTTATTTTCATTCATACCTAGAATAAGCTTATGTCAATTCTTATGTAATCATAGATGAAGGACCAGGGTCAATTAGAGATGCATGCCGAAGAAAAGAGCCACTTTGGATTGTCTTTGAAGTGTCAGGCACCATTCATCTTCAATCTTACTTGACTGTGTCCTCTTATAAGACAATTGATGGCCGGGGTGAAAGAATAAAATTCACTGGGAAGGGTTTGAGGCTGAAGGAATGTGAACATGTTATTATATGCAATCTAGAGTTTGAAGGTGGTGAGGGACCTGATGCAGATGCAATTCAGATAAAACCTCACTCAAGGCACATATGGATAGACCATTGCACCCTTCGCAATTATGATGATGGTGGGTTGATAGATATAACACGGGGAAGCACAGATATTACCGTTTCTAGGTGAAATGAATCCCTTGTTGTGGAGGAAATGCTCCCATTTCTTTCTCTGGTTTTTCTTTTAGCATTTCATGTTTTTACACTTATGTTCAGGTGCCACTTTTCGCACCATGACAAGACAATACTCATTGGAGCGGATCCATCCCACATTGGTGATAGATGCATTAGAGTAACCATTCACCATTGTTTTTTTGATGGGACTCAACAGCGGCATCCTCGTGTTAGATTTGGAAAAGTGCATTTATACAATAATTACACGAGAAACTGGAGCATTTATGCTGTTTGTGCCAGCGTAGAATCTCAGGTTTTAATACTTCTTCCATTTATCATTTTTCACACCCTATTTTACTCTTATTTGTATTATTTATTTAATTTATGTTACTTGTCTTTTTCCATCAGATTTACTCTCAGTGTAACATTTACGAGGCAGCAAAGAAGAAAACTGCATTTAAGTATCTCAATGAGAAGGCAAGTTGTTTTCATTTTTTTTCCTGACCCTGTTGTCCTCCTGTCCTATATTATAAGGAGTGAGAAATACCAAAGATGCAAAGGATTTAAAATTCTTATTCATGGATAATAGCTTCATATAGGATTATGAATTAAGAAAGCTAAGTAGGGTCACTTTGTTAGTCCTATCTAACAGTTCCTAGTATGAACAACTGTGGCGGGTAAAATTTGCTCATGGTTGCTCAATTTTGCAGAACTTAACAGTTATTGTCAGAATATAACTAAAATTTCACTTTTTGCACCAAAATCATTAAAGCTTAAATTCATTTCGATGAGGTCATCACTAGGGAGTAGAGTAGGTGTGCGTTCTGATTAATGCTCAACAAACATACTGACATTCAGTCTAAAATTATCTTCTACTTCAAACAAGTGTGGAAAAGTGGGGCATTTCAAGGCTAATGCTACTTCTTTCCCTTCTGTTTTGAATGAAGCCATTGATCAGATTGTTTTCAGCAGGTTGCCACTTGCACATCAAATGCTCGGTGGCTATTAATCAAAATATAGTAGTTAGTGAAATTTACCGCCAATGATCATGGCTATTTCTCTTTCATTACTTAAGCTTGTTCCCGTCGCATGCCTAATGAGTTTGCTTCACTTGGTTTATATAAGTCAGTGAAGGGATGGCAATCCACTGAAGTTTGGTACTTCTAGAACAACAATTTGAGTATGCTATTCTATTGATCATAAGTCTATCTAGGGACTAGGGCTAAATTTTTGTTTCCTTACTATGCTATTCCATGATTGACTAGCTTCTCTGTTTATTTACTTTGTTTTCTTAACCAGTAATTCCTTTTTATGTGTGTGTTCTTTTCTTTTCTGGGGTCAGAGGTTGTGCTGAATCAAGTAGCTGATCATATTGAAACTGCCTCATGATTCTTTACGCTTGCATTGCAATACATTTTGATTACTTGAAATAAGAAATCAAACATCAGTTATATTCTTATGTTTATCAAGAACCAATATTTCCCATCTCTTACACCCTTCATTACCACTTAAGAGCTTTATTGTCCACTTTTATGGCTTGATGCAGTCTTAGAGATCACCAGTTCAAGATTAAACAAAAAAAAAAGTATTGTTAGAGATACAGTAGGTGCATCCCGAATGTATTTCTTTGCAGTTTAGATAGTTACCTATATTAACAGAAATCTAGCAGTTTGGAATGCTCTTACAACTGAAGTAACCCTTAAATTTACGATATTGAAGACCCAAAAGTGATTCCTATAATAAGGCCTCTTCCTGTAAAAAAATGAATATATAAAACAAATAAGCAAAGCCAATAGCAGTATAAAATGGAGAAATAGAGTAAGACTAGCATGTTTGGCCACCTGTGTAATGTGTGTTTCACCATCATTTATGTCAATGATAGGGAAAAGCGTGAGAATAGTTGGACATGCATGGGAGATGATTATCATGATAGATTGGACCAAATCTCGGAATCGTGTTCAGCAGTCTTTGTTGATATAGTTTTGCACATAATTCACACCTGCAAACAGCTTACATTAGCCTTTTAAATTATCATTGGAACCTTTTATACTATATGAGATATACTGTTACTGTGTTTTACTGGACAAAGGAATATTGCCTGTGAATATAATGCTGCTGAGGCAACCATCAGCATGTGGTTGGTATACGTAGTAAATCATTAGGGAATCATTAGGCTGTGATGGTTTTTCAGGCAGCTGACAAGGAGGAAGCAGGGACAGGCTACATAAGGTCTGAAGGAGACTTATTTGTAACTGGAACTCAAGCAGGCTTAATGTCAGAAACCAACGAATATTGTACGTTCAATCCGAGTGACCACTACCCTGTATGGACGGTGGAAGCTCCTACAGATGCTCTTAAAAATCATCTTCAGAATAATACTGGATGGCAATGCATTCCAAGGCCGGCTGATCTGCAATTGACTGCAGAGTAATATCAAGATATATATATATTGGCATAGGAAATTCTATATTGTCCTCTTTTTGTTATTGACATGAGGACAATATCAATAGTTCAAATAAAGCTCTTTCTGTCTGCATGTGAATAAAATAAAATGGATAAAACAAAATTTTCTATTGTCTAGAGCACATAAAATTTTCGTCTATATTTTGATTTGTTTACATTTCAGAAAGCTCTTTACATCAAGTTTATATGTACATCAACATTATAGTAAATTGTGATACATTATTAGCTATGTTCAAATATAAAGATGCAAATATTTCATTCTGAATATCACATGGGAATTTTGATTTTATGAAAGCAGGTTCTTGAGAGGATATGGGATTTTCAATAGAAGATTCATAATTGAGTAGCTTATGATTGTTACTTTTAGTTCTAGAAAGCAAGTTGCCTGTGATACTGATTTGATGGATGGACTTGGAACAAGGTTTAAAATTGATGAGGAACTGAGTGCAAATGATGAAGAAAAAGCACCTCCATCTATGACCTTTCCAAAGATTGGTAATAAAAAACCAAAAACCCAAGAAAAAAAAAAAATCATCTGATAAAGTTCATCATTCTTGAAACATCTCAAGAATCACACAAGGCAATATTCTTTGCTTCATATTCCAGATTGAGAATATAATACACAATTTTATCATAATATAATATAATATAATTTTATTAAAAGTTGAGTGAAATGATTTTTTTTTAAATCATAATATTTTTAGAGTTAATTTCTAATTATTGCAGAGTGGTATTGCTGGAAGATTATTTATGCAATTTTTTTTTTCCATCTAGTAACTGAATTTTATTGTTGACCTAACTCTCAGTTCAAATGAAAAAAAAAAGTATTAAAAAGAGCACATAGCATACTTGAGTTGTCTAAAATGTGCAGCAATATATATCTCACTAAATTAATTTATATATCAATGTGTTTTGGAGTTGAAATATTTTACACTTCAATTTGGGGTGTAATCAATTTCACCTTATATAAAAGGGAATGACGGGAAATAATTTCCCTTCAATTCCCTTCTCCTCTATTAACTTTTAAAGCCAAATAACATAAGATCTAATTCACATCTTATTCCCTCCCCTTCCCTTTATATTCCCCTCAATCCATGCATAGTGTAAGGTTCATATTTGATCTTAATGTTTCTTTGGTCCCAAATGGACTTTAATCTTTGAAAATTGAACTATATTGGACCCTCTTCAATAAACTGTTGCAAGTAAGTTCTAAAAATTAAAAAAAAGTTTAACTTTAATGTTAATTGATAAAAATTAGCTTGAATAATAATGAAAATTGATGAAATTACTTTCAAAATAAATATTTATGAAGTTTTTAAATTTTTTTAAAAAAATCTAAGTTTATAGATATATATTTAAATATTTTAAAAAAATTTAAAAAGTTAAAAAATATTTTTTTGTAGATCTAAAAATTTTGGAATCAAATAATATAAATTAAAGAAAAAAATTAAGAATTTTATATACACATAATAATTTCTTAAAAAATTTTATATTTATAGAAACTTTTAAAATTTAAAAATTTTTAATAAATTATTGAGTGTATAAATTTTTTTTTAATTTTTTTATTAAATATATATGGCTTGATTTTAAAATTTTAAAATTTTAAAAATTTTTTGGATATATAAAATTATTTTTAAATTTTTTCTAAATTGTCAAAAAAAAATAAAAAATGGTTTTTAAAAACTTAAAAATTTAAAAAATTCATAAATGTATATTTTAAAAGTAATTTTATCAATTTTTATTGTTATTTAAAGTGATTTTTATTAATTAATGTCAAAATTAAATTTTTCTTCGGACTTAGTTGCAATAATTTTTTAGAAAATAATCTAATATGATTTAATTTTTAAAGATTAAAGTTTAATTGAAACCAAAAAGATATTAAGGGCAAATATAAATTTCGAGGTAAAGTTGAGATGCAATTTGTATCTTATCCCAAAATATTAAAAATAAAAAAGACAGTTGAAATTTACCAGTATAGACAGCACCTAAATATTGTCGGTTGGTTTCAATTTCACTTGAACAGCTCAACCGAATTCAGTTCAGAAACATATATAACTACAGTCTAAAAATGGGAAACTCCCATGGCCATGGTCTCCACCACCGCAAGAATCGTCAGGGCGCCACTCACGAAACTGAAGCTCTTCCACCCACAAATAATCATGGACTGCCACCCCAGAACCATAACCAGAACCAGAGCCAGAGCTCTATGGTGCCCTCTTTACCTTATGCTCATGTTGACTCCAGCTTGCGAGCCCTCGCTGGGCAAGCTGAAGGGTTTGGTCGCCTTGCCATTGGAGGATTTCATGGCCAGCTCTATCATGTCACTACCTTATCAGGTCATATTCATAGCTTTCTCAAATCAATATTTTTTGGATTTCGATTGAACTTTTATATATACTGTTTAATCTTTCACCTTTCTATGTAAATTTACAACAATTTGCGATACAATATATTCATTGGTCGTCTTAATTGTAATGAGCTTATATCAATGTTTATGCTATTATAGATGATGGGCCAGGATCACTTAGGAATGGATGCCGGAAAAAAGAGCCCTTTTGGATTGTTTTTGATGTGTCAGGATCCATTCTTCTTCAATCTTACTTGAGTGTATCATCCTATAAGACAATTGATGGCCGGGGTCAGCGAGTAAAACTCACTGGTAAAGGTCTAAGGCTTAAGGAATGTGAGCATGTCATTGTTTGCAATTTAGAATTCGAAGGTGGTAGGGGACATGATGTTGATGCCATTCAGATAAAGCCTAAGTCGAAGCACATATGGATAGACCGTTGTAGCCTTCGTGATTATGATGATGGACTAATAGATATCACACGAGAAAGCACAGATATTACTATTTCTAGGTGAAGAAGTCAATCTCCCATTTAGATGACTGCCCTCTCCTTTTTTTTTCTATTTTTGTCCCCTCAGCATAATTTCATGTGTTTTACACTTATTTCAGATGTCACTTTTCACAGCATGACAAGACTATGCTCATTGGAGCAGATCCATCCCACATTGGAGACAGGTGCATAAGAGTAACCATTCACCACTGTTTTTTTGATGGGACGCGACAACGGCATCCACGTGTTAGATTTGGAAGAGTGCATTTGTACAATAATTACACAAGAAACTGGGGCATTTATGCTGTTTGTGCCAGTGTAGAATCTCAGGTGATAGTATATGTTCATTCACCATTTTTCATGAATTTGACATCTTTTTTCCCTGCTTTGGGATTATTTGATGTCTTACTATCTATCTTATGCCAGCAGATATACTCCCAATGCAACATTTACGAAGCAGCAGAGAAGAAGGTTGCATTTAAATATCTCATGGAGAAGGTAAGTCCTTGTCTTTTTAGTTTTTTTTTTTTTTTTTTACAACTTATCTATCATTTGAAGATTAAGTAATTCTTAAGAAGATGGAAATGCGAATTTTTTTAATGGGTGCCTCAGGAACTGCTAATCTATATTTGAATTGTAATGGACTCCATAAATCAGCTGGTTGGTCTACTATTGTATTCTTCAATGCTGTCAAAGGATCAATAAGGCTACCAGTTTGCAATGTTTCTGGATTCTTTGATTATTTTACTTTTATTAGATTTTGACTGAACCTGGTGGTGAAAAGATATCAATATGTTACAGATCTCGATAAAAAAATTTGAAATTCATCCAGAAAATGGTTTTGTGAACTTATGCTACTTATAGAAAGAGTATATGGTAGTTAAGCAAAATATAGGGCCAAAAATGATTTTATAACTTGAGTGCTTCTTATGCTAGAGGTAATAAAAGGATACAAATGGAAGAAGGTAGACTGAACATGACGCAAACTGAAGAAGCTGTAAGAAAAGTCACATTTGGCTTGTAAAATCTTATGAAAATATTTATTTGGGAAATGCAGAATGGAAACAGAAGATTCATGTGGGATCACAGGTTATCAATGCTAAATATAATAGCATGTTAGTCCTATGGACTTACCTGATGGCACTAAAAATTTTCCAGTACGACCAACTGTAATGTTTAAAGTTCACACATATTTGATCACCATAGCATTTAATCTCAGAGGGTGTGTAAATTCCTACTTCTTTTGCTCAAGTAACCAAATTTAAATTTTGATAGATTTGACCTATGAAATCACTGGTTTAAATGATTCATTCTAGTGATTATCAGTTATGCCATACGTGAGGCTGATGTATAGTTTCCTGACTATGTTGCTTTTGTTTTCTTAGTACATGTCCTCTTTGACTTCCTAGCCAATAATTCACATGTTCTTATGTGCATGCATGTGTGTTGTTTTGAGGGTGGTGTTGTTGAATTTGAAGCAATATAGAACATTGAGGCTAAAAATTTGCCTGACAGTTGTTCTTGAGTTGCATTGCAACGAATCTTTTACTGCTAGAAGACCAATTCAACAAGAAACCTAGGAGATATATTACAATTTACCCTTGATCGAAGTAGCAAACTAAGCATCTTAGATTATTAGTTTAAGGCAATTGCTACCCCTCAAAAGCTAATTTATTATTTTCTTTGTAGCATCTTAGTCGAGCTATCAGTAAACATAGCACTGCTAATGTTTAAACAGTAGGGAGTCAAACAGAATTCCTGATGGGCAAGTCGATCCATTTTTGTTAACATAAGGGTGACTTATCTTTTTGGGCAGTGCTGGCCTTCCTAAGCCTAAGTGAACCATTTTTTGGGCAGAGAAAGGTAGAAATTCTACTGGAAGGCTATCTTGCAGAAAAGAAGGCAGGGGATAGGGCCGGGTTTAGGAATGTTAGCAGTCTTAGGTGATTTTATGGAAGTGCAAGTCGTCTTGTTCATGGGTTTCTATTTTCCAATCACTGCACCTCTACTAGGCATTTCCCATGAAGCATGGAGATTGACTAAAATTAAAAAAAAAAAAAAAAGTGGACACTAGAATCAATTGTGAGAACTATTTTATGCTAGTTAGAAACACATTGTATGCTGCTGCTGTTTTTCTCTTCAAGATCTATTACTTC
>CATIWK010038362.1:0-17215 GCA_949634005.1 Mallotus japonicus | reverse complement strand
ATCTTTTGATCTGTGATATTTTGGACTTGATCTGTTTGCTAATTGCTATTGCTTTTAAAAAAGGGTGGAAGTCATTGTTTTGGTGGTTCTATGTTTTAAAAATAGATTTTGTTGTTTGATTCTTGGGGTGTAATGGTGCATGCATGTGTTAATATTATTTGCATGTTGATTTTTGAGGGTGGAAGCTAATGATGTGTTTTGATGGCTTATATGGATCGTTTTCTTGTGATTTTATTTTCAATGAAGAAAATGATGTGGTTTATGTTATGATCTTATGATCAAGATATTTTTTTACTTGATCTGTTTGCTTTTGCTTTTCAAAAAGGGTGGAAGTCATTGGTCAATGGTTTTGTGATTTAAAAATACTATTCTTTTTATTCATGTTGTATTTTCTTTTTATTCGTGTTAAAAATACTGTCTTATTCTTGATGCTTGATTCTTGTTATATGTTGGATTTCTTTTCACTGACTGTTTGTGGTATATTTGTTGATCTTTTACAGTGTGCATTATATGATAATCTGTGCACAAAATATTGTGCACAGAATTAAAATCAAAAGGGTGGAAGCTTAGACATTTTTTACACTAAAGGGTGGAAGCACAGACTGTGCTTTTTGTTATGTAAAGGTTTAAAGCTTCTGATTAACTCAGTTTCACTTGAATACCAATTCTGTTAATATGAAAATAAAAAAGGGTGGAAGCTGCTTAGCCTTTAATTCACTGTGCCATTTCAGATACACTGAGTCTTTCTGTGTAAGGTGTGTTTGTTAAGTGTTAAGCTTTTTTTTATTTCTTTATTCATATTTTTATGTTAACCATATAAATTAATTGCATTTCTTGTGCTGCGGTGCTGCCTTTCAGATGGAAGAAAATACTAATACTGCACCTAGCAGTATCAATGAGCCTGATGCTCAGAAAGCGGTTGATAAGTGCGAAAAATAGTATATTTTGAGCACTAAATTATTATGTTTTTATATGTTAAAGTGTTTATTTTATTCTTGAATGTTGGTGTTTTTACTTCAATTCCATGAAACTTAGGTTTTTAAAGATTTTTATAATTTTTGGTGAATTTTGTTTATTTTTAGATTAATTTTGGTGTTTTGGTGTTCATTGGTTAGGTGTACCCAAGTTAAGATTAATGCAAGTGGAATTCATGCTGGAACTAGAAGAGAAAAGCTCAAAATCTCCATGAATTGAAGATGTAGAGGCATGCACAGTCATGCACATGGGTGTGCAGGGCCAATCCTGAGCTTTAGAATTTCACTTGGCAGACTAATTAGTGATGCATAGCTGTGCATCAAAATCTGCACAGCCATGCACCATATGCACAGCCGTGCACATGGGTGTGTACGGGCAATCCTAGTTCATTTTCCTGAGACAACAATAATGCACAATCGTGTGCACAGCCAATCCTGACTCGAAGATTTCTAGAGCAGTAGCGATGCACAGCCGTGCATAAGCAAGTGCACAACTATGCACTTCGACAGAAATCAATTTTGGAAACTATTTTTAGGGTTTATTTGAGAACTATTATAAATAGCCCTTCTTTTGCCTCTTTTACAGAGGTTGGCTGGTCTGAATTTCAGTTAGTCAATTTTATCATTTGCAATAGAACAAATTTATAATTTCATTATTGCTTTGCATTATTACTCAAGCATTATCAAGGCTAAAGGATTGAGGAATATTTTGCAATCATTTTGAAGAGAATAAAAGGGGTTTTTTCTTCTTTATTCTGAGTACTTAATTTAATATTATATGATGATTGTGTTTGCATTATTAAATTCTTTATTTTCTTCTTTCTTTTTAATTGCTATGAGTAGCTAAATTAGTAGTTAGGGTTTTTAGACCCGGCTCAAGAATGGACTTCATAGGTTAGATTTCTTGTCACCAAACATAAAAACCATGACTATTATTGAACATAATGCTTTCCTAGGCTTGATCACCCTAGGAATTGAATTAGACAACGGGGTGAGATCGAGAGAAGATCCTTGTTGAGAACAAAATAATAATCTGTTAATTAATCAAAATAGGTTGAGAAACAGTTTGGTTGATTAATATCCCTTGTATGGCTTTACTTAATTATCAAGCATGACTAATTATTCAAGGAGCGAGAGCTAATCACTTGGGTAGTTATTATGGTAGAATTATGCAAGTGGTTGAGAGAGACTTTCATATGTCCTAAGATTCTTAGGGAATGGAGTGAATTCATAAGTGACAGGAAATTATCATGATCTTTAGTTAAAATTGAGCCAGGGATAAAAACCCTAACCTTTATTATATTGATAAATTTTCTGTTAGTTAAAGTTTATTTTATAGCCCTGTTTAAATTTCTAAGTAAATTAATTTCAATTTTTCTTTTTAGTAACATCTTTCTTCGGTTTTTTAGACAAATAAATACAAAAAGTAATCCAATACTTAACGTCTACTCCTTGTGGGATCGATATTTTATTACTACTTGGACGACTCTATGAGCTTGTAGATTTCACACACCACATCACCTTGTCCTTGACTACTGGGTCATTTATTGTGGGTGATGTCATTCTCCGGTACCATTTTTTCTTTCCCGTCTATTATATAGTCGGGTCATGTCGGTCTACCGGATCGAGGCAAAACTGGTCTTTAAGGGAGTTTTCTTTATGGTCTACCAATCTTGGTCTCCTTATTATCATGGTTCCCCCTAAAAAAGTTTGGACATTTATGTCTAATAGAAGCATATCTCATGATTTTATCATTGCACATTTCTGGAGCATAGGTGGCTTTTTTAAATTTGAACAACATCTCCTATAAATCGTATTGGTGAGACAAATATAGTTATTTTAGCAATCATTTACGGTCCATGATGGTGTAAAAGACCTGATGACCAAGGCTTTGCAGGTCTATACCCGGACCTCAATATTTCCTTTATAGAGCAAGTGCAGCCTGACATAGGTCTGGACATCATTATTAGTCGCCTATTATGCTTGATTCCCCACTAGAGCAAAAAGAAACTACTCACGCGACTGATGATGGGATTGTTAATGTGACCACCAAGGCGATCGAGGACCAGACTCCTAGAGTTTTCGATGTCATGTTAATGGGAAATTGGTCCCCCTATTTATGTATTTTCAGAAAAATTGATCTTCTCTTTCTTTCCATAAGGACTATTGTGTAGTTATATTTTGTTGATGGCAATGTTATGTTGTTTGTGTCTTTGCTACCTCATTTTTACCTATAATTACTTGTGGTCTCTTGGTTAGAGTTGCGCAACTAAGGTACCGAGAGGATGAGCCCACGGTCGGCCTAAGTGGTCATAAATTGTTGAGGTAATGGGTATATGCCTCGATAAGGGACTCACCTTGTTGAGCGTTGTTTGCTCATCGGCAACTCAACTCCTCTCTAGCCCATATATGCTCCATCCCAAGAAAGTATATTGATGAGGTTGGGGTTATTCGAGTGATTGGGGGCCACCCCATCGGCCCCACACCGGGATACCCTGCCCTTTTCTTAGGGTGATTGATATACTTATTCGCTAGTACACCATATTTTCTATTTTGGAGACTAAGCGGTTCTTCGTCGCCATGCGACTTATGCACTTGAAAATATTTATCATACATTTATATTTAAGACTAAGTGGGTCTTCATTGTCGTGCTACTCATGCACTTGGATATTTTTATCAGTTATTTATATTGGAGACCAAGTAGGTCTTCATCGCCGTGCGACTCATGCACTTAGATATCTTTATCATTTATTTATATTGGAGACCAAGTGGGTCTTCGTTTATTTATATTGGAGACCAAATGCGACTCATGCACTTGGATATCTTTATCGTTTATTTGTATTGGAGACCAAGTGGCTCTTCATAGCCGTGCGACTCATGCATTTGAATTTATTTATATTGGAGACTAAGTGAGTCTTCATCATCGTACGACTCATGCACTTGGATATCTTTATCATTTATTTATATTGGAGACCAAGTGGGTCTTCATCACCCTGTGACTCATCCACTCTTGTTTTTGAGATCCAATTGGTCATTTTTATGATTTGCGTATCTATTTTGAACAGTTATATTTGCCATCATGTGGCTTTACTTTCAATTATTCTAATGTTGGGAGATCAAGCATTACCCTTGCCATCCTTGTAGCTACAGCACAAAGTTTTTGGAGATCGGTCATCTTTTCCCTATATGGTAGGCACCTTAGCTTCATGATTGTGTAGGGACCAAGCGTCATCTTTGTTATTCTCGTGATTTTACACATATATTCTTTGGAGACTAGTTGTTTATGTTATATGTGGCTTTAGCCTCGATTTCTCAATTATTTGAAGAATGATTATTATCCTAACTATTATCGTAATGTCAACATTCAAATTTGAAGACCATCTATTTTTACCATTGTGGCCCTAGTTTTAACTTTCCTTTTTTAAAAAAAATTATTTGGAGACCTCGTGTTGCCTATGCCATCTTTATTGCTTCAATATTCACATTTCTTTATCAGTCATAAATATGGTATTTTATGAGTCATTGGAGACATAGATTTCATTCAACTACTAAAACTACTCCTTAGTCATTCTACTTGTTTGCCTAGTTATTTTTCTATTTTGCAGTTTGGTCTCCTATAACTTCAACATGGTCACCATAATCAAAATATCGTAAGTGATTATTCAACATTAATAAATATTCTCACAATGAAGAAGGAGAAAAACACATTCCTGTTCAAGCAAACCTTCACATAATTGAAGCCATTTCTGGGAGAAGTTAATAAATTGAAATACAACACTCATCTCATTTGTTCTTGACCAGATTGATATCATTATTAAGAAGTTTGGAGGTGGTCCCAGATGTGAAAGCCTTAATGGTGACTGTGTGATTTAGGTCTTTGATTTTTACAGTCTCCCGGTTGAAATGTTCTATATAGTCTTGAAGGAGCTCATCCTCTCTTTGGTACAATTTTTGCAAATTTAATGAGTCCTTTTTAATTAGAATGCTGGTGATCAAATGTGCATTGAAAAGCTTGGCCATTTCTACAAAAGAGCTAATTGAGTTCGGCATTAAGCCTTGATACCATTCTTGGGCGACCCCTTTGAGGGTGGTAGGGAAAATCTTACACAAGACTGAGTTTTGAGTGGTTTGCAGGTGGATTGTGGTGCGAAAGTTTTGGACATGACTGAGTGGGTTGGTCGTCCCGTTGAATGATTTAAGTCAAGGCATTTTGAATTTGGGTGGGAATGATTTGCCGCTTAAGTGGTCAGCGAGAGGAGAGGCGTCTCGCAGACCGAAATCAGTCTCATTGGTCCCAAGGGTCAAATTGTTCATGATTTCTTTTACTCTTTTGTTTAGGTTGGCCTCATCAACATGCATGTCTGCTCACCCTAGTGTGTTTTGAGGATGAGCTGACCTCTCCATCTTTGGTCTTGTCTTCGTGTTTCTTTTTTCTCGATCTCCGATCATCGTCTTCTCTTCCAAATAGATTCCTTTTACTTCTCAGGATAGTTGACCTGATGTCAATTGATTTTTTCTTGGTAGATCTGCTCTTTCTTTCTTCCTCTAATGCCTTCCTTTTTTTTTCAGTCTCTTTTCTTTGATTTTCTTTTGATTCTCGCAAATGTCTTCCACCATGGAGTTGAGCTTTTGTAAAGAGGATAGAGTGATGGTGGGGTCAATAGGTTGTGGTGGTGTGATTTGCGAGTCTTGGGTGGTTGTTTTGTTTAGAAGGTTGGTGAGGTTTGATAGGGTTACTTGTTTAGTGTTTTGCATAGTTGAGGCAGCTGACATAGGTGTTATGGTGTTTGGATCTTTGCATTCTTCATTCTCTACACCTTCTGCCATTCCACGCTCACCGCACCACTGATGAAAAGTCACCGAAAGATTGCCTTAGTCCTACAAAGCAAGAGAGGAAGCATTAGGTGGTTGCAGACGGGGCCACTTCGACATTCAAGTCAGTGGGAGTCCGACTATGCAGAGAATGAAGTTATAGAGTATGTGGCTATTGAGTGTTCGTGAAGCCTTACCATATATTCTATGTCTGATACCTTTTTATATGAGAAGTTTTGCTTGTTCAACAAGTTTGACCGATTGATTGTTCCTCGGGGTGGATGCTTGACAGGTCTGCGCAACATCTTTATTCACGTGGGTGGTGTCACCTTAAGTCATTTATTGCGGGTGATGTCATCCTCGAGCGCCGTTTCTTTCTTTCCCATATATTCTATGGCCAAGTTATGTCGGTCTACCGGATTGGGGCAAAACTGGTCTTAAAGGAAGATTTCTTTCTAGTCTGCCGATCTTATGATTAGTCTACCAGGTCGAGACAACACTAATCTTCAAGGAAGATTTCTTTTTAGTCTGCCTGTTGTATGATTGGTTTGCCAATCTTGGTCTCCTTATTATCAAAATCATTTTATTTTAAGTATAAAATTCAAAATTTATAAAATACAAATTAAAACTATTTTTGTCAATTTCAAAAATTTTTAAAATTAAATTAATGTTATTCTTGTTAATATAAAAAAATTCATAATACTTTTTTTTCAAAAAAGTTTTACCTCTATTTATATTTATAAACATAGTATGAATAAAAATAAAAAGTAATTGAACGATTAGTTCAAACAATTAAGAGAATTATTTTTTAATTATTTGAATCGTTTTCGAGATTAAAAAAATTGAATACATTATATTAATGTAGAAATTATTTTCTGAAATCATTTGAAAAAACAAAAATTAAATGATAATTAATATTTTAGAAAAATATCAACTACTGAATATCTTTAACAATAATAATAATAATAATAATAATTATTATTATTATTATTACTATTATTCCACGGTCATTTGACCTATATGTTGCTGCTTCCAACTTCCAACCGACCGATAATTAGTTAGATTGTCGTGACAATTTTTTTTTTTCCTTTGAAAATAAACGATGTTGTATATATGTGGATGCCAAATGCCAAGGCGAACCGACCAAATCTTACAGAGAACATAAGCACCGACTTCTGAGTAATTCTGTCCATTCTACTCGTTCAGACTTGAATTTAAAAATTTTAAAAGAAAAAAAAATCCAGGAATAATGACCTCAACAATCATGTTTCAATGACTTTTTTTAAGAATTACAATTGTTCGTATGACTTTTTTAACAATTACAATTGTTTAGTATATTAATATATTAATGACTCTTACTATAATACAAATATTTAATTAGAACAATTAGAATATTTTTTATTTGATTACAATCATTAATTATTTTTATGTATCAATACTCATAATTTGTATCAACAGCTATTATTAAATAAACATTAATCTAATTGTAATATTTTCATTTATATACATATACATGTTTTTAGTGAAAAATAACTCTATATTTAATTCGAGTAAATTATCACCCACTAATTTTTTTAAAAAAAATTATCTAATCCAAGTTGGTCTTTATACACATTAATTAATTTTTTTTTTTTTGAGATACACATTAATTATTAGAGTCCAGTAAATTTAAAAAATATATATAAAAATATTAAAAAATATCACAAAAAAGGACGCTCATGCATGTGGCCATTATATCCTCACTTTTATTTATAATTACAATATTAAAAAAATTAAAAAATATTTTTGATATTTTTATTTTTTTAGAATCTAAAATTTAAAATACACTGGAGTGAATTCTTTGTACAATAATTTAAACACTTATAATTTGTAAATATTTTTTTATTTTTAATTTTTTAATAATATTCTATAAAAAAATTTAAGGATGAGAAGGTAAAAATTATGTGTAGCGATGTCACTATAGATATTACTACTTGCGACAAGATATTTTTCCAAAAAATTTATTATTTATCTTGTATGAGATGTAGTGTAAAATTTTTTGCACAATTTTTTTATTAATATGATAAAAATATTCAAAAATTAAACACTTCATTATTTTTATTTTAAAATGATAAATGATACTTACGTAACCGTTCTTTCTTTAGAATATTCATTCACAATTTTTTAATCAACACATCACAACCAAAACAAAATTAAGACTTATGTTTTGTCGCAATCCCATAAAAGTATCAATATTGCATACCACAATTGAAAAGCTATGCCAACGCTAAAGAATTCTATAAATATTTTTCTTTGCTTTGCCTGTAAGGTTACTTGTCAAACAGAAACTACTTCCGTCTCCTTTACCTGGAAGCTAAAATGTGGGTGCGGGTGTTGCTGCATGCATCTGCCACCTCTCATCACTTACTGACACCCAACTCACACAGCAACGTGTCACCAACACATTCGTGTCGGCGACGCAAACTATGATATAATTTTCAACCTGACCTAATTCACCACCTGTCTTCCTGCCAATGCTAGCTAGCTCTTCTTCTTCACCTTCTTGATCTACTTAACCAAAAAATAATAATAATAATATTAATATTAACATGTCTTTTTTTTTTTGAACAATAATATTAACATGTCTAAAGATAGAAACAGATAAAAGAAATATTCAAAATAAAGCATACCCATCTGCATCATTATTCTTTCCTTCATTTTCTCTTCACCATCCAACTTTTTCTTTTCCGTTCGGTTCCTCAACATTTTGAATCTTTAGCTTTCTCCTCAATTTTGCATTTGTTACATTTTTCTTTCTTCAATCATTTTATTGAATTAGTTGCATGGTGTTTAAGTAATTCTTTCACATATCATATATACGGATAGTGAAAAGATTGTTAATCCTCTCTCCTGCTTTGTGTATCCACGTGATTGAACTTAATTCTTGTTGAGGCAGCGAGAATTTATGGCTCCCCATCTCTTCTCCTGCTTCGGCAAGCGCAAATCCTCCTCTTCTAGGCCGGTGCATGGAAATGGTAAAAGCAATGTAACAGTGGATGCATCGGCAGAGGAGCAACGTCGTGCGGGGGCTATACTTGTGGAGTTGTTTTCCTCTCAAGGGTGTGCAACGTCGCCGGAGGCGGAGGTGCTTTTTTCCAGGTTAGGGAGAGGGGACTTTTCCCTGGAAACTCCTGTGGTTGTGTTGGCATTTCATGTTGATTATTGGGATTATATGGGGTGGAAGGACCCTTATGGATCTAGCCAGTGGACAGTTAGGCAAAAAGCTTATGTTGAAGCATTGAAGCTTGACACAATGTTTACACCACAAGTTGTTATTCAAGGCAGAGCTCAATGTATTGGCACTGAGGAAGAGTGTCTTTTGTCTTCCGTCATGAACGCTCCCAAATTTCCTTCTCCCACTTTTCAGGTTAGCGTTGCCCCTCACTATCATCATCACCATCATCACAAATGGCATCATTACATCATATATCATATACAGTTTTATGTCGGGGCTCGACAATAGACGTACCAAAATAAAACAGATCAAATAATAAAATTGATTTATTTTTTTAATTTTGAAGATAGTAATAAATTTATATGGATCGTTAAAGATCAAATTTCAATAAAAGCAATTTTTAATCTCATATCTAAAACAATTGATGGATCTTATGAAATTAATTAGAAGAGATAGATAATCCAAAAATATGAATTGTTGGAAGATTTTTATTTATTTATTTTGTGTGAAACATCAGTATTTAGAGTCCACTCGACTCTAATTAATTCGGTATTTCAAGCAGGATCATAAGGGTGGCAAAGATCTTGCCTACACTGGGTATATTATACCATAGGGTAAGATTTGTGATACATTAACCAAATGATTTATATTTGATCATTGAAAATGAGACGCGTGTTTCTTTGTTACAAATCTCATCATTGAGTGTAATACACCCAATATACACAAAAATTTTCTCAATGTTTATTTACTTTTTTTTTGTTACATTCATTTACAATTTTAATTACCTGTTTAATAGGGAAATGAGGCATAAACATTAAGTAATTGATGAGTTTGGAAGTGTTTAGAGAAGAATCTGATCCTTAAACCCATCTTTTACGTAATTAATTAAATTTTTACCTTTATTTGGTTCAATTCCACCAAAAAATTCATTTCATTTCTAAATGAATTTCAAATTTATTTAAATCAAATATACTTTATTAATAAAAATTAATTTAGTTTCAAACAATTCTACAAAATTAAAAAGTTAGAATTCAAAATAAATTTTACAAAATGTTCATTTAAACAAAATATATTTACTTAAATTTGTAAATAAACTGTACAAAATTTTATAGAATTTATTTGAATCACATAAACTCATAATATGCATTGACATTTCAAAAAATTTAAGCTAGTTGGAGATTCACCTAAAATATTCACATCCAATTAATGTAGCAATAATTTAATATTAAAAAAAACATAATCTGCATGCCAACTAATTAGCCCAACTTCACAACTGTAGTGGCGGTGACAGCTCTCGCGTTTTGTTGTATTATAGGTAGAAAGGCAGGCATGATTCTTTTTGTTGAAATTAGACTTTAAAACCATCTATAATTATTATTATTTTATTTTATTTTATTTTTTTTTAAACCAAACCATCTATAATTGTTAATTGCTTGAATATATAGCGTGGCCAGAGTATTTTCAATTATGCCTAAGTGCCAGCGTCATTGAAGTTTGAAGGACGGTAAATCTTCAAGTAACAAAATAAACAAATTTTTAAATATCATCGTCATAACTCATAATACTAATTTATCTTTACAGTTGTTAGTTTCTAGTGTTAATAAAAAAAAAGTTTCGGTGAAGTTTCACTTATTATTATTATTATTACTATTTAACAAATAAAGAGAATTTCTCCGTCATCTGAGATTAAACCCATAATTAACCTTTTAATGCCGTAAAAAGAAGTTTTACCATTTGGGTACTTAAACTTTCGTCAACTACTCCCTTTGTATATTGTGAAATGATTGATATAGTACCTGACCGCCATTGAAATTTCATTGTAACAGGCAACATTCCAGAGGCCAACACCAGATACATTGCAAGTGAGTCTATCAGGAGCATTAAGAACTAAAGTTGATAGCAATGGAGTCAGTGTAATGGTAGCTCTGTATGAGTGTGGACTGGTGACAAACTGCCCTAGAGGAGAGAACAAGGGTCGCGTCCTATCCAATGACTACGTTGTCCGAAGGCTCGAAAAGCTCACCACTGTCAAAGACATCTCTGCCAAGAAGACAATATCAGGAACTGTTAATTTTTCTCTTTGGGAAACATTCAATACCACCAAATGTGGCGTTGCTGTCTTTGTTCAAGACAAGTCTTACCAAATTTTTGGTTCACAGAATTTTCAGTTGCCAGATAACATATGATCCATGATATCAACATTCAATTAAGCACTAAAATTGTATTTTCTGGCAACCCTTTTTTTGTCCTTTATGTACAGGATGTGTGTGTGTGTGTTAGATTTTAAATTTCTTCTTTATTTTTCTTTTCTGTTTTTAGCTTTCTTTTATTAAATTTTCTTAATTATTAGTGTATGATAGGAGATGGATTGAGACATTTTATGCCCTTTTTCTCATGAGTGAATTTTTATTTTTGTTGATACATTTATTTTGGTGTGTGGGGAGGTTAGATTGGGATCAGATGATGACTTCATCTGTAATTTCTATGATTTAAACACTTTGATGTAGTTATGTATTGAGTTCATTTCATTTTCTTGGACATGATGAGAAATGTCTATATAAAATGGCAATGGAACTGTGGGGATCGTTTCTCATTGACTTGATTTTCTTTTTCTGTTGCAATTAGGATCTTGATAACACAAATTCAGCTTATAGAGCTCACAATTTGATCAGATTTCAGGTTTTCATACCTCATATCTTTATTGTATTAAGAATCTAAAGTAAAAAAGATTATGCATTCTACTGAATAATAGGGCCATTTTTTTTTTTTTTTTTGAATTATGTTAGTTGTTAACCCACTCTCTTCTTGCTGGACTATAAGTTATATTAAGCGTATAACAAGAAGTAAAAATAAACATATATACAAAGCAACAAATTGGACAATATTATTTCTCTATAGAAAGTTCAATTCAATTTCTTTAACATATATAATATATTGGTAATGTTGTGTATCGCGGGGCACGATAGCAATAATATTGTTGCAACTCCATAAAATTTCTTTAATGTCCTCCCCTTCCAATTGATTAATCCCATGTATTTAAGGAGAATTCAATAATTTAAAGAAAATTGTCTTTGCGGCTCAAACTATCATGGATCGTGACACTTATCGTTACCCATAATATATATAGCTTATATGATTAAGATGTATAATTGTGCTTTTGAGTAGTACTTGAATAAGATTAGCATAGTACTTGAATAAAATTAACAAAGGAATTTTCCTCTTCTCGCCCTTAATTATGGGGCAATTTTGTTTCCATTCTGAATTTGGAGGTGCTTCATTAATTAATGAATTAATTAGGACCCCAACAACTCAAGTACAATACCATCCTCCAACTTTTCTCCATTTGTAGGCGTTTGTAATTATGATCATGACAAGTTTTGTCACAAACCTCTACTGCACCAAAAGAAACTGTTGGGGGCAGTTTAACATTCATTTTTTATGACCCAATTTCAGACTTCTGGAGAAGAAGATCAGGAGAAGATTTGGGTGTGATGAACATGTGATCTTTGAAACAAAATCCAGCCCCTAAGGCAAAAATAATTCTAGCCTGCTTAGTAGTAAGCCACATGCTCAAGAAAGTTGCAAGGCTGAGGGACTAGTTGGTAGTAGTGTAAGGCTCTTGAAAGGGAAAAATTGTGATGCATGTGTATATATGCACAAAAAGATTGGCCAAATTGGCCTGAGGTGATAGGTGGCAAGTAGTGCATATGACATCAGATAAAGATTGGGGAAAAACCCACCAAGACAAGAGTGGACAAAGATTTGTTTTCAAGATTACATTTTCCTGTTGGGCTGGATAAAGGAATAAATGCTTATGCGTGTACATGGATCAGGATTTTATATGTTTTATAGCAGAATCTTCTATTCAATGTTGCCTTTGTCCACTTCTCAAGCTTTGCTTTGATCCCTTAAAAAAAAAATTAACACAAAATTAATAAAAAAATTCAAGCTTTGCTTTGATCCCTTAAAAAAAAATTAACACAAAATTAATAAAATAATTCCGTTGCCGGGAATCGAACCCGGGTCTTTCGGGTGAGAGCCGAATATCCTAACCGACTAGACTACAACGGATTGTTGAGATAATGCTTAAGAAAAATAACATACATTCTTGTAGAGCTAATAAAAAATCAATAGCCTTGTTACCTTCCCTTTCTTTTTGCTAAATTTGAATTCGCTTCACCTAAAATTGAATTCCAAACTTTATAATTTAAAACATATATACTAGATTTAAATTTGAGACCTCGCAACTAAAAGTGCAAAAATGATGAAAACATCAAAATGAAACAATAATGGGCTTGCTTATCGTCCAGGTGGCATAGCTGGGTTTGAAGCCGACATGTAGGCTGATCAAAGTCTAGCTATATAAATCATTAGGCTAATGGGATAAAAGAAGCAAAAGTGGAAAACCGTGTATGATCATATTTAAAAAGATTGTGCTACTTTAGGTTCTTACCTAATCAAATCAAAAGAGGCAAACCACTCGTAAAGAAAATTCGCCATTATCCTTTTGGTACAGAAACTCAAAATATTCCATAAAACATTTTCATATCATAGCATATGCTCTTTATGCATGACCAAAAAAAAAAAAATATGCTCTTTATGCCCTTATGAGATTATGATTAACATCAACTTATAGACGAGAATCTGTGTATATGCAGATAGCTATTGCGCATAACACTATACACCCAAGTTTACATCTGGCAACAGGGTACCAATATTAAACAACTAACAGTAGCAAATCTCATTTTGCAATTGCCAACGTTAATATTGGTCCCAGCAGTACGAAAACAACTCTACATAATAAAATGATAGCATCTCACAGTTACAACTATCATGGCCGCATCTCACAGAAAGCAAATGCCAATTTTGAAAGTTTACAAAAGAAAAGATACACCAGATAAGGGCAAGGGTATGACTACAGATTATGATGCTGGTAAAAGATGTAGAGTACAAATATCCAACCAGTTTCAAGAAAACCCATGATCAAGTATGACTTCCAATGCACAAGGCTGGATGGAAAGCTCTCACAAACTTGAGCCACACATTCCTAAAAATATACAGAATAAAGCTGACAATATTTATTTAATCATTTTCCTATTGATACAAAATGCATTATTTACAAGGAGGGTAAGTCCAAATCCGTATCATGACCTCCATAAGTTCATCCCACAAATATAGGCATCACACAACTCAAGGGACCTCAAAGCAAATCTCAGTCTGCACCTCCACTCACTAGAAATCCACGCAACAGAAGGATATGTTTATCTGACGTTTTAACCTACCATATCCAATTACAGTATGAGCAAACCCACCTTATGAAGAGTCTATTGCTTCAACCTTTTGTCGAGCCAGGTACTTTTCTCTCCGTTCTTTCTGAAAAATGGATAAACAGCGTAGAATTTACAACAAGACATAAAAATTAGAAACTTGAATGTTCATTTGTTATCATGTAAAACACTTACCCATTCATCTATTACGAGACCTTCCCCAACAACACGAGGCCCTGTGTCAGGTGGAGGTTTCTTACGTGCTTCAACAGCAGCCTCAGCTTCTGCCAACTGGCGCTTCAATTTCTCCAATGCCTTGACAGAAAGAATCTCAATCATTATTAGACAAGAATTTGTGCCCATTATCAAGAGAAGAAAAGAGGTGATGGGACATGCATTTACTTACAGGACTAGGACGCTCCAGATCCAAAAACACAACCCTCAGTATTCGCTCAACTGTCACTTGATCCTTCTGTTCATCAAACTGCAAAGGAAATTTTTTCGAAACAAGTTAAATTGATTTATATTAAGCTATCGATTGTTTTTGGTACTAGTTCATCCAGTAAACAAATGCACTACCCCTACCAATTTATGTAACCAGGTAAGTCCAACATAAACCAGCAAGGAACAAATAAGGTGCTGGCAAAAGTGCTTAATCAAAAATAAAGGTGCAACCATTAGAATCCAAACAACCTTTGCCACCATGAGTGACATTCAAGCATTGAACCCAAAAGCTTAAGCTGTTAGGAAATGACCCAAGAATGCATATCGATGAGAAAAAAGCTCAACAACCAGCAAAAATTTGTCATTTCTTTTCTCCCTTTGTATAAGTAAATAAAGACAACATAATAGAACAAAAATAAACAGTCCAATAATTAACCTACAAGTATTGAAAACTTGGCAATCGGCAACTTTTGCATTATCATATATATGCAATTTTATGATGACTCTTAAAGTGCTGACATTTTAAAACATAAATCCTCCAGCAAAGTTCAGGCAGCACATATAAATGAGCATCTATCAAGTAGCAAAAATGTTATACTTGACCAACAATGGTCGTGGGGAAGGCCCAATTATGTTATGGAGAAAGTTTAAGTTGAGATGTACTATGAAATTTGCTCACTCATTTTAGCATCACAATTAGCATCCAAATCAGATATTCTGTTTCATCTCATTCAAAAAATTAAATAATAAAATGAAGCTGGACTATGCACTAAATAAGAAATGCTAAAAAAATAAAATAAATAACAAGATATCAGGATTACAGGACTTTACCAACTCAGGTACATATTCTATCCCTCCTTTCACCTTCAAACTCATGATCTTAAATTTAACCTTGCTCTTTTGATCTATCATTTTTTCATTATTCTCAGGAACCTCAACAAACTTGAAAACTGCCCAATTCAAAAGCAGACACAAAGGTCATATGACATTTACATGGCAATTATATATAAGAAATTAATCAGTGTAAATGCTGTGGGCATCTTAATTACCAGTTGCAATAAGGCTCTCCCCAGGAGCCAGGATGCCACCTGGAGGACGCATGAAACAACTCTTTGGTGCAGTTGTTTGAAACTATAATATGAGAGGTAAACCAGTCAGAAACTTTAACAATACAATACTAAAAAATTCAGGTGTCAGGAAATTCATCAGAAATGATGGGGAAAAAACTAATATGCTTAACATTACATCTGAAGGGGGAAAAAAATTATCATCAAAACATCACAATACGTCATACCTTTTTTTTAAAAAAAAAGAACAGATACATTATAAAAGTAGAAGAATAAACGGTGGCAATTCTGGAACAAATGAAATAAAATGTATGCTACAAAACAAGAAAAAAGAAACCAACTTTAGCTAACATAAAAACAGAACATTTAACTCAAAGGCTAATATGGGGGGACATATAAAATACAAAAATGGAGTAACAAACAAAAGGGTATTATTAATTAATTTGTACTTATTTTTCTATTCAACCTACTTTAAAATATAATTACATCATCCACTACATTACTAAAAGCAATCATAAACAGATAATAAAAGATAAACGCGCACACACACACACAAATGATGTAAAAAAAATGCAATGGATTACACCAAAGATGACTTATCCTCACCCACCTGAAATTTTTTTTTAAAAAAAAATCATATTCTAATTAATTAACTGTTAAATATATACATAATTAACTAAAAATAATAATAATTTACCTTGAAAGCTACATGTGACCTGCTTGTGTTCTTTAACCTTATTGCACTCCTCACCTGTTTCCCTGGCTCATCTGCCACACAAAAATTATTAAACTCAGCAAATTTATACACTAAACAAAAGTAATAATTAACAATGAAACGCTCAAAAAACAAAGAAATTTTGTTTAAAAAAAAACAACTCAATTTGAGTTGACCACGAGAACAAAAGTCAACGCACAAAATCATTATTACTATAATTATCATTATTATTAGAATTGAAAACAAAAACCGACTGCGTACAAGTGAAGTAAAGGTTATTAGAAGGATCAAGACGGAGTCTCCGGCGAGCAGGAAGAAGAGATCTAGCAACAGACGACACCGTTTTCGCGCCACTTATATTCTTCACCTCAACATGCCGGTTACTGCTGTTGATACCACTGTTACCGTTACCGTTAACGTTACCGTTATGACTGTGGTTCAAATTCTGCGTAGAAGATGAAGAAGACGAGTTCGCTCCGCTCTGCCAGAACGGACATAAACTAAACACCTTCTTATCGGTTTGCCTCCTTTGCCGGTCAGCAACCGCCATAGCCGGCGACGGTTGAAGGTGGATTTTTATTTAAAAATAATGATAAAAGAAATATATAGAAAATATCTGTAATTGTTTGGGTATGAGAAGTGGTGGAAAGCGTGGAGGATTGGTTTGTTTTGTTTCTTTCCTTTTTAATGTAAAGAGAGAGCGTCTCTCTCACGAGTTTTCA
>CATIWK010038303.1:0-25358 GCA_949634005.1 Mallotus japonicus | reverse complement strand
AAGTTGTATTGCAATAACTTTTATACAAAAATGATGTTGAGATTTGGATTTTATGATATTGAGTTGATTATTTCATTTTGATCATTTTCCTTTAAAGTATGGTTCAGTGTTTATTGTTTTAAATTCAAAAAAAAAAATTTTTAAGGCTTACTATGGGTTTCGGGTACTTTAAGTATTCCCATTCCCTAGTGCCGGTCATTGACCTATAGGATCGGGTCGTGACATGGTCAGCCTCAAGGTTGTGACTGAGATCGTGAGTGTCTTAGACTCTTAGTCTCTTACTTTACTTAAGTGAATTTGAAGGATTTTATTTGTGGGATGTAATGGTCATGATCCAGCTTGTGAGCATCCATGATTTCTTCCATAACTTGATATTTTAAGCTTCAAATGAGCACTACCTTGAACCTAACTTAAACACACTTAAATCATATATATTAGTAGACTAAAATTGATTGTTAAAGTCAAAACTAAGGTAATTAGAGATTGATCATTCAAAGATCAACAATCTCTGCCTTTTTTACTTTGAAAATCAATTTTTGAATGATAATGAGAAATTAATAAGTGTATGTGTACGCATTTATCCTTAATACTCCCCCTCATTCATATACAAGGGATTTAAAAATTTCTTTCCTTAAAGGTGAGTTAATTATACTAAATATCATTTAAACACATTAAATTTTTAGTTTATCCCCCTTTTTGGCGTTCTAATTATAATTCAAGCATAATCATTATCATTCAAAATGCTAAATTTTTCTCCCCCATTATCAAAATGAAAAAGGGTGGAAACTATAAGGAAAAAGATGTATGCTCATATCAATTGAAAAATAAATGAAAATGCAACCATAATTCTAAATGAGAATAAAATAAGTTCCAAGCATTAACTCATATAAACATAATGACAATAGCAATAATGATCCACAATATGTAGTCCAAAGAGTATTTTAAAATGATAAGGCATGCCAAATGAAAAATGATGCCAAATAAAAAAAAATTAGAGAATAGCATATCAAAATTATGTAATCTTTGAAAAGCATTTTGATCATGCAAAGGGTCAAATTCTCTTTAGACATATTAATGTTTCCATGTTGAATGACAAGTCACGTAAATTAGTTTTACTAACTTATTATTAATTAGCATATAATCAATTTTAACCACTCCTACACAACATGAGATTAAATACCTTTTAGTACCCAAGCCTTATTTGGTCTTGGTTTGTTTATCTCCAATTAGTCTTTGAGTATGAGGTTAATGTGAAGTTTTCTATAGTAACACATACTGTTAGCGTGTCTGTAATAAAAGCATTTAATTTTAGCAAATCTATTTTGCCTACCAAATTCATTATATTTATGATGGTTGGTGGCTTTTCTAGACATAAAGTTCCCAGGATGAACATGCAACTCATAATCACAACAATACATAAAAGTTTGGGACTAAGGTGCATATTTGTGTATCTCTTGTTGGGATACATGAATGCATGATGGGATTTAGGCCTTTTGAGTTAAGGCTTTAAGGGATTAGCCTTTTGAGGCTTAGCCTTTGGATTCTTAAAACTCTTGGTCTTAGAATCTTGAGTTTAAAGCTCTTACAAGAGATGAGGGATGAGGGATTAGTAACCTTGATAAAACTAGGGGTACTTGATAATGTAGAAACTCCATTATATTACCTAATTTCACTTTTATCACCATGAGACTTTTGAGAAATTAATAGATTGTCAAGAGTCTCTTTCTCGTTGTAAAACTTGGAAATTGAATTTTTCAATTTTAGTATTTCTTTTGAAAGTTTATTATTTTCCTCTTTAGTTTTTTCAAAATCATTTTTCAAAGAATTTCTTTTAAATCAAGTGATAGTTTCTCATTAAAGGAATTCATTTTTTAAAAATTGTTCTTTTAAATCCTCAAAATCTTTAGACAATTTTGAAAACTTTTATTTATAAGACTTTTTCTTTAAAAGTAATTTTTGACACTTTAAAACTAATTTTCTAACTAAGGATCTTTTATTATCAGGTTCCTTATCATTATTAAGCTCATCATCACACAAATCATCTTAAGAATTTAATTATTATAAGAGGAGTAAAAAGTAGAGGGTACCTCATAGTTATCCTCTCATGAAGTAAAGGTTGGTAACTTCTTGTTGCTCCTCCTCTATCTTTGATTCTGAAGAGTCATCCCAAGTAGCTTTGAAGGCTTTTCTTATTTCTTTTCCTCCTTTGCTTTTATGCTTAAGCCGTAAACATTCACCGTTAAGATGATTGGACTTCTTGCACTCATACTAAGTGACTTCTTTAGCTTTCTTGAGGTCACATTTTTTTTTACTTCTTGAGCTTTATCAACAACTTCTTAAATCTTTTTGTGAGGATGATTATCTCTTCTTTATCTTCACTTGAGCCATTAATCGACTTTTAATCACTTAAATCTTGAGAAGTTTTGGGTTTTAGGCTCTTCTTATTTTCTTTTTTGCTTTGTAGCTCTTTTTCCCTTTGCCTCAAAGTAAGCTTATAATTAAGTAAGAAGTTTACCTATAAGAATGTCAATTAAAAGCTTAGAAAGATCATGAGCTTCCTTAATGGAGTTTACTCTTGATTCCCAATCTTTCTTGGGTAGCACCCTCAAAATCTTGGTGTTAATGTTTTCCTTGGAGTAGTGCTTGCCCAACTTCCTCAAGGTGGTCAAGAGGGCATTCAATTAGTTTGTCATATCGATGATGCTCTCATGAGGCTTCATTTTGAACATCTCATATTCAAACACATGGAGTTGGACCTTCTTGGATCTCACTTGGATATTGCCTTCATAGTGATTCTCTAAGGTCTCCCACATCTCCTTGGCCAAAATGTAATGTTGAACCTTGCTTCCTTCCTCTCTTGACATAGAAGCAAGGAGAATGGTCACGACTCTCTTATTTTTGAAATTTTCTTCCTTTTCTTCTTTTAACCATCTCCCTCTATCTTTTGGAACTTTAACCCCTTCACTCTTTCCATAGGAGAATTCCACCTATTAAGAATTACATCTCATATTCTTATGGGATCACTATCAAAATAAAAAGCTCCATTTTATGTTTCCAATGGGGGTAATCACTTCTATCAAAGAAAGGTCTAAATGTTTGGAAAGAAAAAGATTTACTCCCTATAATATTGAATTCTAGCAACTAAGTACCTAGAACCCAAGCTCTGATACTAATTGTTGGAGCCCTAGAGAAGGGGATGAATAGGGCAAATTAAGATTTAAAGGAAAATTTAAAAATTAAGATAAAAATAAAATGAGATTTAGGAAAGAGTAAGAATGAACAAGTATAAGAAATATAACGAGGATTAGAACACAAGCAATTTTCGGGAATTCAGATTCTCAACCAATCCTACATCTCCTGCCCAACTTATCCACAAGTTAAAATGTTCAGACCACCCACTCAAATCTATTAATTTAGATTGAATACATTAGAGTTTTTCAAGTTTTAGCTCAAACCTTTACAAGAGTTTTTTAAGGCTGAACTCAAACCACAACAAAAAATTCAAGTATTTTTAATGGGTACCGCTTCAACCAAACCACTAGAGTTGATCCCTACTTCCCCTTACTTAACCCAAAAAATAGATAAAGTAAAATCCTAACTCTAACTCACAACCAACTCTCTTTAAGAGATTAATTATAAAGAAAATTTAATTTAAGAAGTTTTCTAAGCAATAAATTTTATCATTAATTTTTCTAACAAACTTTCTTTAACCCGTTCAATGAGGTTTGGTAATGAATATTTATAGTTCAGGGTGGAAAACTAGCTATTCCACCAATCCTAAGCCTCTCTTCCTCCCTTAAATGCTTCTTCTCCTTTTTGTTAAATTTCAGGTGCTCACAATCGTGACCACCCCCATCACGATCTTGACTGATGATAAAACAAGCCGTTGAGGTTTGATTTTGACGGTTTAAAGACTGCCACTTGGATCATGACCACCCTCACGATCGTGACTGAGATTGTGAGGATCATTGCCTGTTTTAAAATTATTATATACCTTTTACAATCAATATTAACTTAAAAAATTATTTAATTCTTCATACACAATGAAATCTAATAACTTTAATACAAATGATTTTCTGTGATTTAATAGTTTTTATATTATAATCAATAAAAATTATTTATAACTTTTAATAATTTATTATGTTATTTTATTTTAAGTTCAACTTAAATTGTTAAAATTTTATTAAAAATAATTGTATTTATTTGCTAATTAATTATGAAACATAAATTTTTAATTTTTAATTTTTTAATTCTTTTAAGTGTTTATACATATGATATTTACATTTTTTAAGAAAAAATTGATGATGAATTTAATTTTAGTTTTCTTTAGTCAATTCTTTTTTTAATAAAAATGAGAGGATATAATACTAAAAATATTATATGTATTGACAAAATTAATATAAAATAAAATAATTAAAAAATAGTTTCTATGGATTAATTTTTTTTTTGAAAAATATAATAATCAAGTTGATAGAAATCTATTTTTTTAAAGAAAATTAATACACTTAAAGTATTCTTTTTAATTATTTTGTTTTATATTAATTTTATGAATACATTAAATATTTTAGTATTATATCTAATCATTTTTATTAAAAAAAATAACTGAATGAAGAAAATTAACATTAAATTTACCATCAATTTTTTTAAAATGTAAATATCATATATATAAACAATTAAAAGCATTAAAAAATTAAAAATTAAAAATATATATTGCATAATTAAATAAGAAAATTGATATAACTATTTTTAATAAAATTTTAATAATATAAGTTGAACACACAATAAAATAATACAATAAATTAATAAAATTATAAAAAATATTTAATGATTATAATATAACAACTATAAAATCAAAGTAAATTAGTTGTATTGAAGTTATTAGATTTATATATGAATAATAAAATCATTTTTTTTAAATTATAATGATTATTGTGAAAGGTACTTAATCATTTGAAAATAAAAGCAATTTAGTCATTTATACTGTTAATAAAGTCAAAAAGGAGTGTAAAAAGATATCAAAGAATATCTTTGTGAAGTTAAAAATGGAATAATAAATTGAAAAAAAATTACTTATAGCAATTGTATTTTGAAAGTAAAATTTGTTGCATTTTAGAGCTATGAGTTGGAGATTATCTAAAACTACTCATTATTATATTATGTTCAAATAAAAAGATTTTTTAATTAAAAATTGATTTAGAAAAGAAAATTTTACAAAAAAATAATATATTCTTCTTTTTTTTTTTTTGCTTCATTTTTTTTTATCTTAAACTTTTAACATGAGGATATCTAATTAATTTCAATAGCCTATAAGAGGTTTTAGCTTATGAAAGTTAAATACAAAGTGTTTAATTGTCTCTATAAACAATATTTAGGATGAAATAGGAATTATAATAAAATGTTAGGGGGAAACAGTAACTCACCCTTATGAAAATCTGATACCAGGAAGAAAAGAAAAGAAAAAAAAAAAAAAGAAAAGAAAATTAAGAAGCCAATTGCCGTTTCCCTCTCAAAATCGTGGCGCTTCAAATTGGCTCGCTCTGCTAGGGTTTCTTCTTTTTCAAAAAAAAAAAAAAAGAAAAAAAATTATTAAAAAGAAAAAACGAGACCTGCCTGTAATTTTTGTTTGGTTTTGGTGAAAATCTTATCTCAATTACAGTACTTGTGGCATAGCATTTTTGCTTTTCTGCGATTAGTTAATGGCGACGATGAATCTGAGTGAGGGAGCAATAGCGAAGATAACGAGCGGAGGAGCAACGGCGTCCGACCTGAAGCCGACGCTGCAAGTGACGGAGCTGAAGCAAGTGCAGACCAAACAGCCGCAGCAGAGCGATAGGTTTCGTTTGGTTTTATCAGATGGTTCTCATTTGCAGCAAGCAATGCTGGGTACCCAGATTAATCACTTGGTTAAAGATGGGAACTTGCGCCCTGGTTCTGTTGTTCAGTTGATTCAGTACACTTGTACCACTGTTCAAGGCCGCATGTGAGCAATTACCTTTTCTTAACCCTATTTCAATTCTATTGTTTCTTCTTATTTTTAGAAAAGATTTAAACTTTGGCTTGAAAAAGGTTTAATTTCGTATAATTTTTTTATTGTTTCTTGTTGTCTGTTGTTGTGATTTGCTATTGGAAATGGTTTTGAGTAATTAAGAAAAGCTAGTTGATAACTGAACATAGAAGAAGTAACTGATAAATCATTTTTATGGGTGTGCCTTGGATTTGTCTGTTTTATACAGCATTTCTAAAACAATTTAGGCCTACATTTGATGCTTTTTCACCTTCTAGTGAATATTTATCGATTGCGTTTTGACTTTTTTTTTTCTTGTCCCCACTACTGAAAGCAGGATTATTATCATTTTGGAATTGGTTGTGATAGTTGAAGAGTGTGCTCTCATTGGAAATCCAGTCTCAGCACAAAAGTCACTAGGTACTCCACAATCCTCTGCTGACCAGCCAGTTAACAATCCAGCAACTCCTCAATCATTTGGCAGTGGTTCAGTTGCTGCTAGAATGGTTGAAAACTCAAATCTGAATGTGTCATCTGTACAAAGTCCTAGAGTGAATCAGTTACATGGTAGTTCCTATCCCAGCAATTATGATTCAGGAAGATATGGTGTAGCTAATGCACCTGCACCTCACCTAAAAGCAGATACTGGTTCTGAGCTCCCTGGATCAGCTCCAATAAATAGGTCATACAATGATCAGAATGCAGGCTTTCGCAATCCTAGACCAGAAATTCCACAGACACCTAGTGCCTATTCCTATCCTCCTCGACCAGCATATCAACAACCACCCCCAATGTATTCTAACAGAGGACCAGTGGCTAAAAATGAAGCTCCTCCAAGGATAATGCCAATTTCAGCTCTTAATCCATACCAAGGCAGGTGGACAATCAAGGCAAGAGTGACAGCAAAGGGAGAGCTGAGACACTACAATAATGTCCGTGGTGATGGGAAAGTGTTCTCTTTTGATCTTCTTGATTCTGATGGTGGAGAAATTAGAGTAACCTGCTTTAATGCTGTTGCCGATCAATTTTACCATCAGATAGAAACTGGGAGGGTGTATTTTATTTCCAGGGGAAACTTGAAACCTGCTCAGAAGAATTTCAATCACCTTCACAATGATCTAGAAATCTTTCTGGAGAGCACCTCAGTCATTCAACCATGTTTTGAGGATGACAACTCAATTCCAAGGCAACAATTTCATTTTCGTAGTATCAGTGAAGTTGAGGGCATGGATAATAACACTGTTGTGGATATAATTGGGGTGGTTTCTTCTATTACTCCTGTGGCGTCAATAATGAGGAAAAATGGCACAGAGACTCAGAAGCAAGCCCTCCAGCTGAAAGACATGTCGGGCCGTAGTGTTGAATTAACACTCTGGGGAAATTTCTGCAACACAGAAGGACAGAGGCTACAGAATATGTGTGATTCTGGCAGTTTTCCTGTTCTGGCTGTTAAATCTGGTAGAGTTAATGATTTTAATGGGAAGGCAGTAGGGACTATCTCTACGAGTCAGCTATTTATAGAGCCTGATTTTCCAGAGGCTCGCAGGCTGAAGGAATGGTGTGAAAATGAAGGGAAGAATGCCCCTTCTGTCTCTATTTCAAGAGAAATTTCAACTGTGAACAGGTCAGATGTTCATAAAACTATTTCTCAAATCAAAGATGAGAAGCTAGGAACTTCTGACAAGGCAGATTGGATCACTGTCAATGCAACTGTGATATACATTAAGTCTGACAATTTCTGCTACACAGCTTGCCCCATTATGGCTGGTGATCGACCTTGCAGCAAGAAGGTTACAAATAATGGAGATGGGAAGTGGCGGTGTGAGAAATGCGATCAGTCGATGGATGGATGTGATTACAGATACATACTTCAGCTTCAAATAGCGGATCACACTGGCCTTACATGGGTGACTGCATTTCAAGAGAGTGGTGAGGAGATTATGGGTCTGTCTGCCAAAGACCTGCACTTTATGAAATATGAAAGCCAAGATGATGAGAGTTTCTCTAAAGTTCTTCGTCAAGTTTTGTTTAGTAAGTTTGTATTCAAGTTGAAAGTTAAGGAGGAAACATTCAGTGATGAACAGCGTGTAAAGTCCACCGTCGTCAGAGCAGAAAAGGTGAATTATTCATCTCAATCTAGGTTTCTTCTGGAGATGTTGGAAAAGTTTAAATTGGGAAATTCTACTCCTTTGGCCTCCAATATGGAATCTAATAAACCCAACTTTGGGGCAAACACTGGAATTGAAAATGTTGGTGGCAAATTAGGTGGATCACTAGGATCTCACCAAATGGGAAGCAACAGCTTTGGTACAAGGGAATTTGGGTCACAGGCAAATCAAGTGGGTCAGTATGGAAATCAGTATAGCTCTGGATATACCACAGCTAATCCTTCTTGCATCAGCTGCGGTGCTACTAGTCATAGCTCTGCTAATTGTCCTAGCACTATGAATCCTCCAAGGCAGCCTACTGGAGGGTTTTATGCCAATAGGCCATCTTCTTTGTCAGGCAACGTTGGTGCTGCAGGTGAATGCTATAAATGCCATCAAGTTGGGCACTGGGCGAGAGACTGCCCTGGGATAAATACTGTTCCTCCAGCCTATGGCAGCACTGCCATTTCTTCTGGCAGGTTTGGAGGTATTCCAAGGTAACACAGGCCTTGATGTTACAAAATAAGGCAGTAAAAGTTTTGTATATGTTGCCTGCTTTGTGTGATATCATAAAATGGCGATGGGTAGCTTTTTATTTTGCTTTGTTCGAATTTGTGTTTAGGAACGATTTTGTACAGAAGAATCTTTGGGATCAAGAATGCCATCTTTTGTAAGGTTCTATTAGACTTTGCAAAAGGTGCTATTGGTCATAGCTATATTATCTCTCTCTCTCTCAAAATAGATATTTTTCATGTCTTTTTTTTTTTTTAATTCTCACACCGCCTTCTCCATATGTTTTGCGTTTTGGTTTATATAAAATGAAAGAAACTAGTATGCTTGTATGCCTTTTGTGTTCTGTTCTAGTGTATGATGTGTAATCAGATAGCATTTTCTTCTTTTAAAGGCTCTATTGTACAAAGCTAGGAATCGTGTTGGATTAAGAATGGGATTATGTTGCATGCTTGAAACGTAACAGAGTATGTGTTGTCTGGGTAGCCAGTAGAAGGGCCAATTGTTTGTATAAAAAAAAGGGGAAGATGTTGGAGACACTGCAAATTACTTGTCAAAACGTAGAAGTAAATTCTTACTCATGATTGTTTATGTAAAAAAGAAGGATTTTATAATATTAAAATAGCATTTTAGCTTGTAAAACTATTAACATAATGTGGTATTACATTTTAACTCAGAACTGAGGCAAACTTCCAAACGCACACTACACAAGTACAAGGAACTTAGCGAACACCATTATTTTTATTTCAACACAAATTTCAATTCAAACATGGGTTTGATTCACGCTCCATGTTCCGAGAAATATTTACCATCTGCAAAGCATTTTCCATAATGCCTGTTTAGTGTAATCATCATTATAACTGAATACTCATTACATAAAAAGCAGTTCGTAGTGAATATGATGCAGGTTGAACTGCCAATATTGACACCCAAAGCTTTATATCATCACCTGCTACCAATAATTGGTGCAGTAGTTTTATTTTGTTCTCACCAGTTGCAGCTCTGGTGTCAACAACAGACATCAGTCGATGAGGAAGTTGACTCAGAAGCTTTGATATAGAGCAGATCCCATGCCTTTCCCCCCGTACCACAGTGACCAATTGCAGAACCACCTAACTGGGTGGAGTTATACCCTGTGGCTGCTGCTGCAATCGCTGTCTGTGCTGCAATTGCTGTCTGTGCTGCAATTGCTGTCTGTGCTGCTACCCTATCTCTCTCAGCTATTGCTTTCAGGCGGTGCCTCTCAGCTCTAGACCCGATAATCTGCCCCAGGATAGAAGCTCCAATAGTCAGTGCCATAGCAGTTTTGGGCATCAAAACTGACTTCCGAAGCATAGCTATGAAGGGCACAGCTGCATGCACTGCTGCAAACCATGATAGTGAAAATTTCTTAGTATGTTCCTTCCAGACACCCAAGGGCACATTCACTGCCATGCCCAAGAGAGCAATGACAAGCATCTTTGCAGGTAGTGGTTGGGGCCGCAAGTTTTTAACCAGGGCAGTCCGGGCTAGGGCTGCCCTTGCAGCAACTACAGCAGGTGGACATCTAAACTTCACCCCAGGTGGCGGCCGAAGTGTTGATGCCACAAGGGGCAATACACCACTCACAGCTCTATAAGACTTTGCAATTGGGCAATTGCCAGTTTCTAACCACTCATTCCCCAGTGCCTCGTGTTTTGAGGTATCTCCTTTCTGGATGATCATAAAGAAAGCACAATGTTAGTTGATCAGTCATGAAAATAATCATTTCAAGTGAACATCAAAGAAATCCCTTCGAGAACAGTGATAAAAAGGAACATCAATAACAAGAGGTTTAGTTTTGATGAGCAGTTAAGCCAGAACAGAATCTTACAGTTATGACTAACAGAGACAGTCAACAAATAAAATATTTTCAATAATGGGTGGTTCATTGAAACTGTATGTGTTGATGGCAACACTAAATCAAAGATGCAATTACAAATGCAACCATGTGGCTATGCAACAAGGTAATTTGAATGGTAAAGATTGTGCATCTACCTGAGAAGATTGTTCACCCTTGTTGGTCGATTCAGATTTCTTTTTTTGATTCTTCCACTTATCATTGAATGAACCAAAGCCAAATGGTCCACCAGGACCAAATGCAGACAGACTAATAGTTGCAGCTCTTGTTGCTAGGGGGTTGAATTGGGGAGTGGAATCAGGTTCCAAAATGTCACTGTGAAAATCAGACCTGTCTGACAGTGGAACAACACCGTCTTTCCCATGAAACAGCTTAAAAGCGGTGTCGAAATTTGGACCATCTTCAAATATTGGACCTTTGGTGGCTACCCTCACCTAGAGACAGCAAGTGTACACATCAATCAACTTCAGGTGGTGAACAATCACACACACACAGATGGAAAACAAAGAACAATAAACTTACAGGACTAGGAAAATTCAGTGCAGAGAATGAAAAGTTAGTTGGCTTGTTAATGTTCCTCAAAAATGGGCATTTCTGAATGATCTTCTCATCAAACTGGCAATCAGATGTGTCCTCATTTATTCCCTTGAAGAAAAAATCCATTGCTTCCTCCTCTTTTAAACAAAAAAAACACCAGTATCAAAAGCTGCTAAAAATGAAATCTGACTGGTACACTACACAACATCAGCTATTTGCTGAAGTAAAATGCAATTAGTAGCATTAAGCACAAAAGTATTAACACATATGATGGACAGCTAATCTAAGCTACATGAATAGCATCAACCAACTTGAGTTATTTTCAATAAAAATATCAAAAAGAAAAACAAATAATAAACAGTGAAAACCAGTACATAAGATTGATCTGACAAAATGATTCAAGAATTACTGATGTAGCTAACGATAATAATAGCCATAGCCCAGATTAAGCAAATGCATATCAAATTCATCCCTTTCGATATGAAGAAAAACTAAACAGAGACCCATTAAAAATCAAGAACTGACAAATAAAAATCAAGAATTGGGCATAACAAATATTCAATCTCATAAAAAGAATTTTAAGAACAAGAAAAATAATGAAAAACCAACAAAAGACACAGAATTGAGAAATGGGTAATATAATAGAATTAAAAAAAAGCTGAAGAAAAAGAAAAGAAAATTACCAAAAGGAAGTAGAAAGAGCTGAAGAAAAGACGTGTGGTGAACACAGACACACAGAAATAAATATTTGGGAATTATTATTATTATTATTTTTGGGGCAGAAGAGGAAGAGAGAAGAAGAAGAAGAAGAAGATGAACCGAACCGGTTTAACTTAACTTCAAGTGGTCTGTGGATCGTTGCTACCGGTTCAGTAAGAAACGACAAATAGTTTGTCGTCGTTGTATATTATATTATGGCTACTCTTTCTAGATTTTTCTTATTATTATATCACTAATAAATTTCGTCATCCACGTTTTCATTATTGTTCACAAAATTTTAGTTTAACAATATAAAGATTTTATATATATATGTATTTTTTTTAAATCCCTGGCATTCGACATTTACTCAATTGTAATAAATTTTGTCATCCACGTATTCATTATTATTCATAAATTTTTTTTAATCTAACAAATTTAATTTTTTAACTATAAATATTTAAAATTCACTAAATTTTAACTAATTCAATTTAATTCAAATATAATTATAAGTGTTATAAAAAGTTCACAATAATTAATTTAACACAACACTTTTTTTTTCTAAGGGGAGTAGGGGGATGAAACTCATAAGCTCACCTTACAATATTTTTTACTTAAGCCAATAGGATATAAAAGGAGAACATTGTTGGTAATATTATAAATTTTATTATTGTTGCTATTGTAATTATTTTTAGATTTGTTATTTTTTTTTTTTTTGACAAGGGGAACTTGGGGTATTGGGGTGGAGTGGGGGTTCGAACCCCCACTCCCAGGTTGGGTGGCCAGCACCATTACCACCACAGCAAGGCGTGGGGTATATATATATATATATATATATATATATAATATTTCATGTGTAGTTTGATGGTAAGCATATTGCTAAACTTAAAATATATCATTGGTTCGAATCTTAGACGCTGCACCTTTTTTCTTTTTATTTTGATAATAAAAATTTATTATAATTCAGTTAACCGATAACCACTGCTTAATCTCTAATCCCTTATAAGGTTTTAACTTCGATTTTCATTTTGGATGAAAATTCGGTTCAATTAACCGAATGCTCACCCCTATCTATAACATACGTATGGGTGTAAATGAACTGAACTGCTCGCAAACTGCTCAATGTTTAGTTTGATAAAAGCTCGTTCGAGCTTGTATATTGAAACTCATTTAATAAACGAGCTGAGTTCAGTTTATACAGAGCTCGGCTCATGAAGCTCGCAAACAAGTTTGAATAAAAAGCTTGTGAGCCGGCTCATAATTTTATTTTAGATATATAATATATAAATTGGTATTGTAAAAAATATTTTAGAAAATATATTATTAGAATAAAATCATAATTTTTATTAAATATATTGTAATTTATTTTTAATTTTTTAATATATAATTTTAATTTATAGTTTGCATTTTTTTAAATTTCTTTAAGCTCGTTTAGGCTTGTTTAAGCTTGCGAACAGCTCATGAAAACCAAGTGAGATAGCGAGGTCGACACGATTATAAACAAACCAAACCTGAACTAGTCAAAACTTGACCCGACTCTGCTCGACTCGATTACACCCCTAAATATACATCTATTTATAATATATCTATGTATTAATATACAATAAAATTAATAATTATAATATTATTTAGCTCCTTAATTTAAATAATATCAATAAGATTAAATTACTTTCTAAAAATAATAATTAATAAATTATCAAATATAATAATAATAATAATAATAATATTTTTTAATTAATAAATTATATAATTTAAAATCATATAATATTTATAATATTAATAAATTACAATATTTATTTTTTTATTTTCATATTTTTTGTTTCTCAAGCAAATTATATACACTACGTTATATCTATGTCATATGTATCTACTCTTTTTGTTTAATTTATATTTATGGTTGTTAAAAAAAAAGTACCTACCCTTCAATAGTTAGGGGTGAGCATCCGTCGGAGTTGATTCAAATCAAACCGAAACCGACTAACAGAAAATATATAAAATTTCAAACCAAAATTGAACCGAACCTATTTGGTTCAGTTCAGTTGGTTAATTGATTTATCAATTTTTTTAAATAATTTCTAAAATTTTTATTTATTAATTTCATATTTTTTTTGTAAAATTTATTCGTTAACAATATAACTGGAAATATTTTTTGCTTATAATCTTAATATTTATACATATTTTTATAAATTAATATATTTTATATAATATTTTATAATATATATAAATATTTTGGTCGGTTCAGTTTTTTCAATTTTTTACCTTCAAAATCGAAACTGGACCGATTAACCAAACTTTTATACTCTTAAAAACTGTAACTGAATTTATATACCGGTTCAGTTCGGTTTGGTTAATCAGTTTTAACTAATTTCTGCACACTCCTATCAATAGTATTCTTCTTTTTGCCTTATAAGTCCAATCTTTGAAAGAAAGAGGAAAAAATAAAAAATAAAAAGGTTAAAAATAGAGTTATCTTTTTGCATTTTGAGAGATGACATTAAATAGAGAATAATTGAAAAGTGTGATATTATTTAGTCTTCTAAAACCTTTATAGAAAATATGTTAGTTTATTAATACTTTTTCCTTCTTTTTATTCTACAGGTTAAATATTCTTTTTTCAATATTAAGGTTATATGAGTCTTTTTACTGTCATTAATTTTTTTTTTATCAAAAAAAATTTAAATATATTCTATCCGTTTATCACTACTATTGAAAATATTTGTGTCCGCTAATTGCCATTAATGGGGCTTGTCAAGCTCTAATTATGTAAACAATGTGCCCGCATAATTATGAACAAATAAAGTACCACCTACGTTGTTCTTCATGTGAATTAAAAAATATTAATAAATTGATTGCATTAAACATTATACGACATTAATGCAAAATTTTTTTTATTTATTTCGATGTATTATTTTTAATAATTAAATTTATAATAAATAGATATGCATCTTATTTTCATTAACTAAGTGGAAAAAACATCTTATTTTTATTTATTAAGTGTATTATAATAAATAGATGTGTTTTTCAAAAATTATTCCTGGTCATTTCTCAGCCCCCTTAGCTGAAGCAATTTGTTTGAAGGAAACATTGAGTTGGATGAAGGCAGGAGGTTTTTGTAATGTGGTTGTTGAATCCGATGCCAAAGTTGTTGTTGACGTTTCAGAGTTTCGAACTCTGGTTAGCAAGTGTAGATCTCTTGTTTTAGAAATTCATAATGTGGTGATTTCTTATGTTCGGAGACAAGCTAATGAGGTGGCTCATTCTCTTGTAAAAGCTTCTCATTCCAATGCTAGTCCCTCTTTTTGGCAACAAGCTCCTAGCTTTATAAGAGCTTTTGTTGTTTAATGATGTAATTGTTTCTAATTAATGAAGTAATCTTTTCCTAAAAAAAAATTAAGTGTAAAACACCTATAATATATGTTATAATATGTTCGTTCGTTTTATGAAAGTTTACAATTATTTAAAAAAAAAAAAGTGTCATAAGTCTAATCATCTAATCAATGCACTCCAGATAAAAAAGAATCACCCAACTAAAAAATCAACTAAAAGGCATTGTTGAGAAGAGAAAATATATGAACAAACAATTGCAGTTTCATTTCAAGTCTCTGTACAGTTTCAATCTGTTGGTTATAAATATATGCAAGCTTGTACATATGACAGCAGTTACGCAACACATAAGGTGTCTAACAAAACCAAATCAAAACCAAAAAGAATTGTGAAATATTCCAACTGCCCTAAATCAAAGACAACAATGCCACTCTTTCCTAGGACCTGATAAATCTGAGTAAATGAAAGAATAATAGCAATGAGCAAAATTTTTTAAGGAAAATAAAAAAAAATTGCGAAAATACGTCTTTAGTTCTTTGCTCAAACCAACGGCTTTAGTACTCTTTGTAAAGAGCTAAAGCTAAATGATCATCACTGCACCGCAAAGTATCCAAAGATATATATATATATATAGCTTCAAGAGAAGGAATCTTGCTCATCATGACAAAGTTCCTTTCTTAGCTTGTGGGAGAAGAGGCGGCAAGCGTCCATGCTCAAATCAATAGCAGCTGAAAGAGCCATAAACAGTGCAGCATCAGCCATGCAGGTAACATGCTGCACTCCAACTTGCACAACAGGCTTGCTAACCTTTCCTTCACCTTCCACAGTAGCACCCATCACAAAACCTTTTACGGGTGATCTTGAACTCAACAATCCTGAGTCCATCATCACTCTGCTATCAATGCAAAATTGTCCCCCTTTCCTCATACTCATTGTAGCTTCGGCAATTGGGATGCCCCGACTAGGTCCGCCATTTTCCGTTACAAGCTCAAATTTGTAGCCTAGACCGTCAATTGGACCTCTCTCACGCCATGCTTCGAGACGACCCCATGGTTTCCAGCTGCTAACTGAGAATCCGTGGGGCCTGAGGATTAACCATGAACCTGGGTTTGATCTAGACACGCGGTCCGAGCCAGGAGATGGAACGAATGGGGTGTTCATTGATGCAGCTGCGACTGGTGAGCCAGAAAGGTCATATATCATTATCATCCATCCTTTTCTTTCTCTTGCTGCTCGTTCTTTCTCACCTGAAAAGGTGCTCCTCCATCCTATGTTGTTGCTGTTACTGAGGGTGAAATCTGATGGTAGAGATCTGAATAAGAGATTTAAAAAAAAAGTTGGAATCTTGTTGATTACAATAAGATGCATAGCACTAAAAATAATATATGTAAGATTCGGACCAAATATTTGCACATGAAAAGGAATCAGAGATGCTTGTGTTTGACAGTTGGGGAAGATTTGCAAATTGTCTGTTTGACCAAACTGCCTATCAATTTAGAAATAACACCAACTAAGTCTTAATTATTAAATTGTGCAGCTAAGTTGTGGTTTTAGAGCAATGTTTATCAGAAGCCATATCTAAAATATTAGAAGATACTGGTGACCTTTCATGGTTGGTGAATGCAAATTTTATTATGGGCAATTTGGTATTCTTGCTAAGCTCCAGATTAGCATGCAGAAGAAGGGAAATTTTCACAGGGAAATATGAACAAAGAAAAGATGGCCTTTTTTTTCTTTTTCTTCTAAACCATTCATACTCGGAGCCTAATTCAGTAATCAGTACAGCCCAAAATGGAGCACAAATACGGGAAAAAAAATGGCCATTTCTTATCCGCAAAGAAAGTATGGAGATGGTCAGCACACTAAGAAGCTAAATAATACAGCATTAATAACAGTAATACAAACCAGCAGAGCAGACTAGGCATGTGATGTGGTGTTAGTTACCAGCTAATAAAGGAATTGACAACCCACATGCTTGCTTTATCAGAAATTGACAAACCATTGTTCACCAGAAAACAACATATTAACCCATTAATTAATTCGATAATCATTATGTCATTGCCCCCACCTTGCCTTAACCACCCTTAATTAGCGCATGATAGCAAACCTACTCATTCCCCCGCTAAAATGTTCCAATTAACAAAAAGTGAAAAAAAAAAAAGTAAAAAGTTACCGAGATCTTGAGTTCCGGTCTGCACTAAACTTGCAGCTAAAAACGGGCTGTCGTATATTCCCCTGAATCTGGAAAACCACCGGGCTACACTCCGGTTCACCACCGAACTGAAAAACAAACCGCGGGTCAGGTTCAGACCGAACGACCAGATGAAGCCTAGCGGCGGGTTTATCATGTTGTTTCCCAAGTTTTAGCCACCCATTTTGAAACACTCTCGGGTTAGATACGGCAGCATTCCCCAAATCAACAGAAATCTGAACTTCACCGAGCAACTTCCCGGCTTGGACTCCACAGTTGTGACCCATACGGCCAGTGTAAACCTCAACACGAAGCGTAATTGGCTTACCAGAGAGACGACGAATAGCTGCAGCATCGAGATGGAAACCAGGGGCTGAGGTGGCAGTATCAGGTGAAGAAGAATCATTAGGAGAAGTACAGAGAGGGAGGAGAGCTGTTTGGGAAGGGAAATTCTTAATGCGTAATTTACAAAAACAGGGCGTGGTTGATGGGTGAACACCGGAACCGGCTGGTTTAGTGGCTAAAGGTAGCTTCAGAGCAAGTGATTCGATGATTAAACGAACAAATGGACAAGGATCCATCTCTTGCTAGCTACTATTTCTCAATTCTGTGCTTGCTTGTAATTATAAAAGCTGCTGGTGCTGCTGCTTTGTCACATGGAAACATGTACATACATGTTTTTGATTTAGATGATGAATAGACTTACAGATGAATATTGTCGGCTCGGCTCCTGCTTTTTTTTTTTTTCTGCTATGGCAGGTTACAGTTACAGGCTCATGCTGCTGCTTCTCTTCCTTGTTCTTCTGCAGCTGCTACTTTGTTATTTAGTGGGAGTGGAGAGTGGGACCCTTATCTATTTATTTATTTATTTTTTTCGCGGCAAAAATCGGAGCGTGGGGTATTGTTCTCGTTACAATTTGTTAGGACCTTTTGTCGTTTATGGGCTTTTTTTATGATGATGTCTACGTATAAATCGATCGGTAAAAACTATGATTCTTTAACATTTATTTAGATAATAAAATAATTAAAAAACAACTTTTATATGATAAATAGTATATTTAATTAAAAAATATATTAATATCTTGAGTAATAACAATTATATGATATATATATATATAATACATGAAAACATTTAAATTAACAGTAAAAAAACTATTGTGGTTTTTATGAGATAAAAAAACTATTAATATATTATAATCATTCTTTATATTTATAATCATAAAATTGAATGAAATTTAAATAGAAATTTAATGAATTTGAATTTTTGTTGAAAATAAAATTATTTATACACTGAATTTATGTAATATTTTTTTAGAAAAAAAAAATTAATTCTCATGTACAAATATTGAAATATACATTCCTTTTTTTTTATGAGGATAAGCAAAGAATGAATGATTTTACGTAGGACTTTTGTGAATATTTTGCATAATACGTGGGGTCAAAACTCTAAAAATAAAAAATAAAAAAATAAATCGAAGTGTAAAAATGCAAAATGAGAAAATGAAAGTGGAAACTAAATTATTAAATAATATGAATATTGGGTGGGGTGGCGAAGGCGAATGGGGTCAAAACACAGCTGGATTAAGGCTGTCACTACGCTGGCATAAGTCTCCGAAATAGCAGAAGAGGAACAACAACCCATTGGTTGACGTGGCATTCGCTGGCGCCTGACGCCTTTTCTTATCTTCTTACATGAGGCCGCTTTGGACGGCTGTTTTCCACGGCGCCGTTTATACGGTCCAACAATTTGAACTCAACCTATGGATTGTCATCTTTTAATCCTTTTTTTTAATAAAAAATTCAACACTTCAAACCTTTTAAATTTTTTTAATATATACATATAAAAATTCAAGCTCTTCAAACCTTTTAAGACATTTTTTTACCAGTAACGGCTGGAATTAATTGATAAATAATATTTTAAATTTAAATTATAATATATATAATTATATTTAATTAATTGTTTAAAAATTTTTATAACTCTTATAAACTTAACCAAATTAAATTCGATTAATCAAAATTCAGTGAAAATATATTATATTGATAATTTAGACTAAAAAGTAATTTACAAAGTTGGGCAACTTGAGGATATTATTCTAATTTTTTTTTATGTGTAATGGTTAAAACTTTGCTTCTGGTTTCTCTTTCAAAAAAAAAAAAATTTGCTTCTGATTTTCAAACATAGATTTTATTTAATTTTTGCTATTGGCAGCAAAAAAAATTACGAGATTTTATTTTAATTATTTATATAAAAACTTGTAAATAAAAATAATACACATCTAAATTAAAATATTAAAAAATGTTAAAAACAACTGACATGATTATCATCAAACTCTGCTCTTTAATTGAAAATATATAAAAAATAAAAGTTATATATGACTCTTATTATGGTATAAATATTTGTATTTATATAAATTGAATTAGAATTGTTGTATTAATTTTTATTTAATTATAATTATTAATTATTTTTATATATTAATACTTAGAAAATATAACAATAACTATAATTAAATAAATATTAATTTAACGATTCTTATTTTATTTTTATAAATACAAATATCTATATTGTAAAAGAACTTTATCTATATACAAATATTCCTAAAAAAAATTTTATTATTAAAAAAGAATAAAAGAAAGGAAAAAGGGTAGGTGACAGTAGAGTGACGAAGGCAAAGGGTGGAATTACAACTGTAATGCAACTGCATGGACTTTGAAATAGTTGCAACATTTTTAACTTAAGTCAAAACCTTTCAAATAGTTAATGTAATGATAACGAGGAGTCAATGAAATATGTTGACGAAGTGGGTGATCGGAATCAATGAAAGTTAATTGAATGATCATCAATCTCTTGATAAAGACACTTGCTGGTTGGTAAAATACCCTTTTCTTTTTTAATCTTACAGAAAATAATTTCATTACACGGGGAAAGACTGTTACAGGAATATTGAGTATAAGAGGGTTTTTCTTTTTGTATATTGGTAAATATTTAGTTCGTGTATTAAATTTATGCGTTCATCAATAATTTTTTTTTCTAAATTATTGATGTTAAGAGCAAATTGAATTTTAACTAATTTAATTTGACTTGGGTAGAACTATAAAAGCGGTAAAAGTCTCCAATAACTAATTTGATGCTACTGTATTTATGAAAATTCGAACTCAAAATGCAATTTAAACAATAATAGCTCTTTGTTAACTGATTTCAACAGTTAAATATATTAATTGTTTAATAATTAAATGCAAATTATCTATAAATGTGTTGATAATTCAAATAATTCAGGAATGGAGCTACACTACAGTCATTTTTAAATTTCTATATAATTATATATTTTTCCACTAAATTTTATTTTCAAACTTCACTGAAATTTAATTTAACTTTATTATAATTTTACTTTGACCACACTAATAAAATAAAATGTCTAATCAACTCCAAATAAGGAGGATTATTATCACACTTTCATTTTATACTTTTTATCTACTATATGGATCTAAATATTTTTGGTCATGCTAAAATGATTGTTACCACGTCAAACTCCATAATTTCACCTCAATTCACTTTGACATGTCTCTTTTGCTTCTGTTTTAAACATTATCCTTTTGAATCTCTCAATCAATCCCCACTTTAAATATATACATATGAGACTGGCTCAATACTTCTGCTTCTTCAATTGATGTGGGCTTGCTATTTTTTTACATGAATTTATCTGTGACAGGACTGTGGGGGACAAGCCTGTGATTGAAAATGTACCATCCTCTACTCCTATTTGTCCAATCCAAAGCATGATGCTTGTTTCATTGCTAAGCAACCAACGTGTTCATGCACAGTAAAAAGCTCATTATACCAAATTTTACTGCTAGTTAAAAGGATGTTCGGTTTAGAATTGATTAGGAGACAATTAACTCTGATTTAGCTCAACCTTATGGTTAATTACTTATTGCTTCAAAAACACAATTAAAGAGAAAAAGTCATTTCATGCTTACACTTGTTGACACTAATCCCACCACAACCTTTTTTTCTTTGTTTCTTCTGGTCCATCTGGACATTTTTGGCTCTACAACCCATGTGATTTAGTCTTGTATGGATCCTAATCAAGCTTAATTGTGGGGTAAGATAGTGATGAAAAGTGCAAAAGTATGAGCTTGACAATCAAAGATCAGTGCTTTTTGGCAAAGCCAATTGGTCTTGTTTGATTTACTTGGATTATTTATCAGTTAAATTGAAGCTTGGTTAATTACCTTTACATAGAGATTTTCGGCTATTTTTCCCCTCCTTTAAAGATAAAGCATTCATTTTTGGCTTGATAAACCATTACCCATTTGACTATTTTTTTTAATGTCCATTAGACAAATAGAATAATTATTTTTCCACACTATGAACGTATTAATTTATATATATTTGAAAGATATAAGAATTTTTAAATAATAGTACAATATGTGATTAGGTGCCAACGTTATATCAGGCATGTTACATCAATTCTTATTAATGTTGTCGGGGTATGGTAGTTATCAAGGATAGTTCGAGGATAAGATAAAATGCAAATGCCCATTAATTGTTTTGGCTTGCTCTACATGTGAATCCTTTGGTACATTTTGTCCTACAAAATTTATCAGAAGTCGAAAGCAAAACTTCTATGGACAACTGCTAGATAGGATGATATGATAAAACTGCTAGCTCGTTACCAAACTTAAATGCGTCTCTATCCAGAAACAATGTTGTACAAAAGAGTTAAAATCTTGCAGCCTCTAGTATCGCTACATTCAATGCACTCGCGACAATGTAATGAAGTGTGTTTTGGTCCCGTGACCAAAATTTTGCATTGGACCACCTATACATGCATATGGGTAATCACAGGTGATATGATCCATATGAGCATAAATTTATTGGATTGTTCTATATACTCTTCTAAAATTTTCAGAAATATAGAAGGTGTTTTAATGATTTTATATGTATCCTTATGTATTATTTATGTCGAGAATTACCATATATATATATGCAAGTGTTTTTTTGAATAACTGTAAGTTCAAGGAAAGAGAGAGGAATCGAATCCATAACCTTACTTTATAATGTCTATCACCTAAACTATTAGGGTACAAAGGGAGGACATATATGCAAGTGTTTTTGTATCTAATTATAGTGTTGTTTTTGTGATTTAAAAAAAAAAAAAAAAAAAAAAGGAACCCAATCCCATTTAGGCAAAGGGCAAAGGGCAGAGGCCACTCTATGACTATATGCATATGCCAGAATGTGAAGTTGGTAGACAACAAACAGCAGAGATCCCAATAAGGGTTGTGCAAGTGTAGCTGTATCTTATAAGCGTAGGGCCCTTTCGATCCCTTTGGATCCCCACTCCAATTATACTTGTAATCATGGACATGAAGTGGCACTGATTAGATTGCAAGCAACACTTGAAAGGTTAGGTTATGTTAAACAAGGATTATTAGAAGTTAGGTTATGTTTATGTACTCAAACGAGGATTATTATTGTTATTGTTATCATTTTTGTTTGGTTTTAGGACCGCATATATACCACACCTCTTATCATCACCCGTGTATATCCATTTAGGTACAATATGTTATTGAATTTTTCCAAGACTTTCTACAAAATTCACATGTGTTGTTCGAATTTCTAAAATGTACCTCTTTAAAAAAAAAAAAGTTATTTCAACAAATCGTTTTTTCATATGTAAAACTATTGATTGAATTATTTAGGTAGCTTATTTATTAGCCAATACTAAAACTAAATGTTAGATGAATCCGATCGAATCTGGAATTATTCTCTTAAAAAATATGCTTTAGAAAAATTATGTTATTGAAAGTTGAATTTTATACTTTAAAACATTACAATTTTCAAATAAATTACTAAAATTATGAATATATTTTATATTTTATTTCTCTAGCTCTCTCTCTCTTTTTTTCAATAGTTAACATAAATGAAATTATAAGAAATATTTAAAAATTTTAAAAGAATATTGAAGACAATAATTATGTTTAAAAATTAACTATTTACAACTGAACAACTATGGTTATTGATGCTTAAAAATTGAGTAATTAAATGGTATAACTCCGTTTAAATTATTAATAGGTTAAGATTTCGATATTTGCTAAGATTGAGGTTTATAATGGGCTAAGGTCCATTATGTTTTCTTCAAATAATGGGCTAAGGTCCATCAGAGATCAAGTTGGTCCATTAATTAAAAAAAGAAATTGGGTGCAAATTCAAATCCCTAGATGGTTCTCATTCCAGTCCATTTTCGATCAAAAACCAAACGCAGAAGGAAGAAGGTTCTGGATGGTACCACCACCAAGTGCCGATCTCTTCATAAAAAGCAAAACTATCAATTCAAACGGAAAATTAGTCGCTCAATCTGAAATTTAGCTCTTCAATCAATGTCTTCGCCTGCAGAGTAAGTTCTTCAATGTCTCAATCAGTTACGATTATTATTTTTTCAATTCAATTTACTCTCGTTTTCATTGCTCTGCGTAAATTGATGGAAATATTGGAATTACGTAACAGAAATTGGTGAAATTTAGCTGAAATTTTGGGTTTTATTGATATTGTTTTGTTCAGGTATTATAACTCTCTTCCACCTATAAGCAAAGCTTATGGGACAACGTGCCTGCTTTTCACTACTGCTTATCAGCTTGGAGTGTTTGATTTGTTGCATATTGCATTGATATATAAACCCGTTTTTACACAATTTCAGGTATGGATTCATCTGTTCCTTTTTTGAATTATACAATTTTCTGTGACATTAGCTTAAGTGTCAGTTTTGTTACTGTTCGGACTTCCGACTCATTTTTGGTGTTTAGACTTGTTGATGAATGTTTTAGTTTCCATAGGTTAATCAGTAGATGTAGATTTAGATAATAACTTTTTGAGATTGTTTTCAAAAGTGTATTTACAGTTGGCGGACATGTAATGTAAACGGTAAGCTGCAAATGCTGTTTGAAAGCCTCAAGATGATCTGAACCATAATGGGTCTTGATCATTTGGGTTTTTATATGCATTTGTTTCTATGTCTACAAATCAACGGTTTCTACAGTTTCAGTAAATTGAATCACAATGAAAAAACATATGATAAGGGAACTGATGCACTTTCTCTGTTACTCAAATGAGGACACAAGTTCATCCATGATGAGCAATTTATTCCTTTTGGGTGTTTTCTTTGCTAAATTTCATAGGTGTTCAATATTTCTTTTTCTTTTTCTTTTCTGTTCAAACCAATGTGGGAAAATATTCAGCAACTGTATTTGCATTTTTAGGTATGGAGACTTTTTACAAACTTCTTTTTTCTTGGAAAATTCTCCATCAATTTTGGAATTCGTCTCTTAATGATGTAAGTTCTAAACTTCTAATGCATGAATATGATTTGATTTCATAAGACAACTTTCACAAGTTTTCAGTTTGAGAACTTGGAGTTGATGACTATAAATGCATCTGCAAGTTATATTTCTTAAGTGCCAATCACTTCTGCGTTATTTTTCTGCAACTGTACAGAGCAAGATATGGTGTTCAACTAGAGAAGGGACCATTTGATAGGCGTACGGCAGATTTCTTGTGGATGATGATCTTTGGAGCATTGTCGCTACTGGTAATTACCTGCACCATTGATTCAAATTTTATTTTTTGACGGATAAAATATATATTTTCTCCCACTTGAAAATGCTGGACAGATTGATCTTATATAGAATGACTATGATACAGACCCAAGCTTATGTAAGCTGGAGAGGTTTGAGGGTGAACTGATTCATCATTTCAATTTTCTTATTTTAGGTACTTTCTGCAATCCCTATTTTCTGGACCCCTTTCTTGGGGGTATCACTTGTATTCATGCTGCTCTATGTCTGGAGTAGAGAATTCCCAAATGCCCAGATTAACATATATGGCCTTGTAACTCTTAAGGTACTGCTTGAGCTGTATTTAGTTGCCAATTCTGTTGGTTGAATTATTCTGCTTCTCTGGACACTTGGGCATAGGTCTTGTATATCTGATTTGTGCTTTCCTTTTTATTCTTTGGTTCTCAGGCATTTTATCTACCATGGGCAATGCTTGCTTTAGATGTCATTTTTGGTTCA